>CM050221.1:43572500-43632500 GCA_027475355.1 Coilia nasus | reverse complement strand
ATGTGTGTGTGTGTGTGTGTCTGTCTGTGATGTCCTTAATGTTAAGAATAAACCTTGTACTTGATTCTCAACCACTAGGCTGACTGAGTCTCCAAATTCAACTTAAAAGTAATTTTATTACTTTTAGTCATCAGCCACTTATGCCAACATCGTCCAACCCTAATAGTAGGCATCTAGAACAGTGGTTCCCAACGTTGGGGTCGCGACCCCCAGTGGGGTCGCAGGGGCAGTGGCGGGGGGGTCGCGAAATGATTTTCAGAAACAATGCTTTTGCCTGTTTGCTAACCAGAGGACCATCACCCTCCCATTAGCATCAAGCATCGAATGTGTGATTTGTGCCCGATTAGCATAGCTATCAGCAGACCCTCCTCTGGCGACGACCTACTGTTTAAATCTGCGTCCCAACGTCGGGTTTCCAGAGCTTGTGGATTATTACAAACACCAAGCATCCCAGCCTCACAGATAAACCCAGTGACTTTTTTTCGCAGAAAAGAGAGTGTTACGGGGGCAGAAGAAAGCCCTTACTAAGCAAACAACTGTCTCTGTAAAGACGCAGAAGGCTTCATGTGAGGTGGCATATTTAATTGCGCAGACAAAAAAGCCACACACGATTGGGAAAATTTAGCAGCAATATCAATATCGTGGGATGTTGCCTATTTGTTTTCGCTCTTGAGTTTGGTAATAAAATACACCAGCTCAGAGATCATGTTCAGTTTTGTTTTTGCTCTACTGCCTTGCGTGTGTTTGCGTAAAACAGCCACGCGTGTGACAAAGAATGGTCGCGGGGGTCGGGGGTCGTCAGCAGCCTAAAACTGGGGGTCACGGTCTGAAAAGTTTGGGAACCCCTGATCTAGAATGTTAGCTAAAGGAACGATACATTTCTAGAACGCATGCTTGTGTGTGTAAAACGCACCGCCAAAGTAGGATCCGTCAGACAGTTTCATTCCCAGCGTGCCTTTGGTCAGTACGTTGACGACGCCGTGTTGGATGAAGAACATCTTTTTCCCGATCGTGCCCTCGCGGATGATGTAGTCGCCCGGCTGGAACACCTCGAAGCGCAGCTTGGTCAGCATGGCCGTCACGAAGTTTGGCTCGGCGTTCGCAAACAGCGGCATCGAGGCAACCAGCTTGCGGCAATTGAAGTTGACGATCTCCTGCAAAATGCGAAAGTCGAAAAAGAAAAGGAAATATAATTCTAGAATGTTGGATTAAGGAAATAGAATTTAAGAATGTTGAATTAAGGAATCATAATTGTAGAATGTTTCGAATAAGGAATTAAAATTACAGTTTTTCTCTATCGCTTTGGTACATTTTTCGAATCTTTCTTGCAATTTGCATAAGATCAAGTGCATTTCTCAAAACAGTTTGGACAAATAGCAAAACACCGTGGATCACCTGCAAAAGCCCGTCTCTTGCTCAAAATCCTTAGTTCATCCCTCAAAAGCAAGTTTTTGTGTCAATATACGTGTCAGTGCCATCAGAATGTTTAGTCATTGTGTCAGTGTGTACGGATAAGACAGTCAAATTCATTAGTCGTGTTGTCAATTGAATAGTGCACTTCGAAGGGACATTTTGATGTAAAATGTGGTTTAGGTGTTATAACAAGTGTTATACATTTGACCTCATATGATGTATATGTATGAGATTGATTTCAAAAGACAAGATTCACATTTACAGAATGATGGCAAAAAGAAAAAAGACAGCACTGCACAGAACAAAGGTAAAATACAGTAAGTAAACATAGGTCAAAAACATAAACATAAGTCATACAGTAAGTAAACAAAAAATATGAACATCTCCCCAAATTCTAAATCCTAATCCTGATCTTCAGCTTCTTCACGTTCCTGTCTGTCAGGCCACAAATTTCACACTGTTGCCCAAATTCTTGTCCTTCCATTGCCAGACATTGTAACTTTGTATTGTGCTCTGGTTATACAATTTCCAGTAGATTGTTCATGAGATGCTCCCTTGAGCTCATTCAGAAAACTGTTGATCATTGGTTGATCAACTCTCTTCATTACAGAAAGTCTAGATTCAAGCTATTTACCAATTTAGATCATATTTACAACTGTCTTATGGAAATGTATAGAAATGTGCTTGACATGTTATGACAGCTTGGTAAATCATTTTGCATGTGAGGACTTATATGATGAACTATAGCCTAAATGTTTTGGGGAGTGAGACTATTTGATAGATTCCCATAACAAAGCATTTTGACTGGCATGACAAAAGCAATTGATAATGTAAGAAAAAACTGAGAACTGTACACAATTATTTGCATGGATGGACAAAAGCATTTGCAATTTGTTTAATGCAATGAGAAACTGCCTTTTTCATCTGCACAAATGGCATGATGATGTGACAATTGAACAAGAACTTTTGAGAATTTCAATTCTGATGTGAGAAATGTACCAAACCAATTGAGAAACTGTAATAGAATAAAATAAACTCTAATGTTGGCAGTTTCAAGTCTAGACTTAAGACCAAACTGTTTTCAGACGCTTTCTGTTAATGATTTTTACTAAATTTATTTTTATTTTCTGTTTTTTTTTATGCTTTTATATCTTTTATGCTTTTACACTTGCTTTATCTTTATCTGTTATGCCTTTATATATTGTCCTTTGCTTTTATTTTTGTGAAGCACATTGAATTGCCGTTGTGTATGAAATATACATATATACGTGTATACAAATAAACTTGCCTTGCCTTGCCTCTACTGTTCCATCTAATTTGGCTTGGTTTCTGTCACATCAGAGGAACTGTACCAAAGCAGACCAAATAAAGCGGTTGATCTGGTGTGCACCAAAGTACCAAGATTGCATCCACACCAATGAAACTAAAGGTGCTTTCACACTGACAGCATTTGGTGCGCACCAAATGTCCCATTCGAACCAAAAGTTCTTAGTTGGGTTCGTTTTCGTTGGTGTGAATGCAATCTCGGTACTTTGGTGCGCACCAAATCAACCGGTCCGAGACCGCTAAAAAGGGGTGGTCTCAGACCGCTTTATCTGCCCTATTTTGGTACGGTTCCTCTGGTGTGAAAGCAACCAAACCAAATTGGACGGAACAGTAGAGTTTAGTGCATTATTATTATCGAAAGTGGCACGTTTTAGTCCGGTTGCGGTGGCGATGATCTTCGCTGTCTATTTTGGTTAGTTTAGAACTATGCATATGTGAAAGCCAACCGTACCCACGTCTGTTTGCTACATTGTAACATTTTTCTGACTAGTGCGGACCAAAGCAATCGAACTATAAGTCTGAAAGCGCCCTTGGTTTCTGTCACATCAGAGGAACTGTACCAAAGTAGACCAAATAAAGCGGTTGATCTGGTGTGCACCAAAGTACCAAGATTGCATCCACACCAATGAAACTAAGAACTTTTGGTTCGAATGGAACGTTTGTAAGTAAGTGTGAAAGCACCCTCAGTGTGGTCTCCGGCCCTGTGCACATTAAGCTAGATAAATATCAATACGCATAATTATTTAAAAATTTATAATTTATGTTTATCCGGCTGAATGTGTGCATGGTGTCAGTGGGGTCTCTCTCAGCTTCTTCCCAAGGGCAGTCACCATACTCAACTCCAAGCTACTACGTTCTAAGACAGCCAACCTGACAGGCATCGCTCTGCGTACCGTAATTATCATTTATTTAACTTATATTATCACGGTAATCATTTGCACCGTTATGTTACTGCTATCTGCACTCTATCTGTTTTACTGTTATCTGTTAATTATCAATTGCACTATAATATTTCGACGACATTTCGTTACCTGTATACGACATTTCGTTACCTGTATTTATACATGTGTAATGACAATAAAGTTGAATCTAATCTAATCTAATCAAGACAGTCCATCTGTTTTTTTTAGCTGCCTACTGCACATATTGGAATAGGTGGGTGAAAATGCCTTGATTCCTCCATCTATTTATGCTGTCAGTCACACCAGTCACTTTAGATTAGATTAGATTAGATTCAACTTTATTGTCATTACACATGTATAAATACAGGTAATGAAATGTCGTTTAGCATCTACGACATTTCGTTACCTGTATTTATACATGTGTAATGACAATAAAGTTGAATCTAATCTAATCTAATCTAATTATTTATTGTCATACCTGCTGCTGATATGTGCATGTTTAGGTAAAAGTCCAGTCTATGCAACTTTTTACAGACAGTAGCTCATATTAGTTATTGTACAGTCTATGTTCATTCTTGTACTTAGTCGTTTTTATAGTAGTTTTATTGTAACACATCTCTCTTTGTTTATTTATGTGTATGTGTACATTATGGGGAAGCTTGTAATCTCGTTATACTTGTATAACGACAATAAAGGCGTTCTATTCTCTATTCTATTCTATTCTATTCTATAGTCTCACCTCTCGGAGGGGCTCGTTGAGCTCCTCCAGGATGCTCTCCTCGTCGAACATCTTGCCCTGGTAGCGATGCTCATAATAATCGTGGATCTTCTGCCGGAAGTCAGCCGGCAACTTGTGGAAGGACATGTACTGCTCTACCTGCTTGTACTACAGACGGAATAAAGAGAGGGAGAGAGAGAGAGAGAGAGATGGAGAGAGATAATTAAAAATTATCGCCTTATTAAACAAGGCGAAGTAGTACACGTAGCTCACTCCACGTGTAGTTCTGCATAGAGAACAAGGGAGAGAGGGAGAGATGGAGAGAGGGAGAGAGAGAGAGGGAGAGAGAGAGCGAGTGAGAAAAGGAAAGAGAGAAGAGAAAGAGAAACAGAGAGAAGAGAGAGAGAGAGACAGAGAGAGAAAAGGAAAGAGAGAGGGAGAGAGAGAAGAGAGAACGAGACAGAGAGGGAGAGATGGAGAGAGAGAGAGAGAAAAGGAAAGAGAGAGGAGAGGGAGAGAGAGAAGAGAGAGAAGGGGAAGAGAGAGAGAGAGAGAGATGGAGAGAAAGAGAGAGAGAGAGAGACAGAGAGAGAGAAAAGGAAAGAGAGAGGGAGAGAGAGAAGAGAGAGAGAAAGAGAGAGACATAGAGAGAAGAGAGAGAGAAAAGCAAAGAGAAACAGAGAGAAGAGAGAAGGGGAAGAGAGAGATGGAGAGAAAGAGAGAGAGAGAGAGAAGAGAGAGAGAAAAGGAAAGAGAGAGGGAGAGAAAGAAGAGAGAGAAGGGGGAGAGAGAGAGAGGGAGAGATGGAGAGAGAGAGAGACAGAGAGAGAAAGAGAAACAGAGAGAAGAGAGAGAAGGGGAAGAGAGAGAGAAGGGGAAGAGAGAGAGAGGGAGGGAGAAATGGAGAGAAAGAGAGAGAGAGAGAGAGAGAGAAGAGAAAGAGAAACAGAGAGAAGAGAGAGAAGGGGAAGAGAGAGAGAGAGAGAGAGAGAAGGGGAGGAGAAGCAGTGGGAGAGAGAGAGAGAAGAGGAAGAGAGAGAGAGAGACAGAGAGAGAGGGGAAAGAGAGAGAGAAGAGAGAGAGAGAATGAATGGGAATAAACACAAACACAGTCTGTACAGCTGTATCGCACTCGTCTATTTCACAAGAGTTAGGGTTTATTATTATTATTATGTCACACACACTATTCGACACACTCATCGACACACTCGACACTCATATCCTAACTGTACGTTCACACCAGAAGCAACCAGAGCGACGGAAGTCATTTTTTCTCTACGGAGAGTCGGCGAATTGGGCGAAAAATTCGCTGGCAGCGAAGAGAACTGGGCGACCAGAGCGAAAAAGAGAAGTTAAAAGTCAGTTAACTTTATGGTAACGAGCTATGACGCGGTTCGGCGAATACCGCGAATACCAATCGGAATACATAGATTTATCAACGTCTGACAATCAGGTGGGTTCGAGGAAACAAACGGTGTAATTTTAGTACCTAGTTCCTACTTTGTATTAAAAAATCTCAACGGAGAAGCTCACAGCAGTGGTAGGCTATCTGGTCCTCTACGACCCAGCCCTGTTTTGCTACAGGGATGCAAACAATTCTAACAAAAATGTAAATTGATGTTCTCAGTCAGCAGCTTAAATTCATGAATTACTGTATGAATATGAATATGAATATTTTTCAGCAGTCAGTGCATGTAGACGTTTTATACTTTTTATTCCTTTATTAACCAAACATGTCAAAGTATCGAAAAGTGTCGAAGTACATCGAAGTTTTGCCCTACGCAAATACATGTATTGCCGCTTTCACAACTGTTGGTCGGGGAAGCTTTTTTGCTGCGGCCCTTTAAATTACGAACATTCAAATGAAACGTCATGAGCGAACAAAGCGAACGAAGTGAACTCAACGGCGAAGCTTTTTCGGCGACCTGGTCGCTTTGGTCTCTTCTGGTGTGAACGCACAGTAACACTACACACTCAACAACTTAATAACACTACACACACTCAACGACTCACATGGTAGGGGTGCCATTCGGCAACTGGAAGGTTGCAGGTTTGAGCCCTGCTCTGTCTGCCCCATCGAAGCATCCCTTGAGCGAGACACTTAGTTGCTCCTGGTGACAGGTTGGCAATTTACTTGGCAGCCTCCGCCACCGATCGCCTGGCTATCGCGACTTGTCAATGCTCTGCGAGCATTGGTCTGGCCAAGCTGTGTTGTAAATCCATTTCTCAGAAGGTGGGCTTAACCCGCCTCTTTCAAATGCCTCTGTTTGCTACTGGACGAAGCTTCAACCAATCACACCCCTCTGTCCTCTGATGTATACGTAGCGAAAGAAACTGCTTGATCCAAACAAAAAGTAGTAGTAGCCTGTAGTCATATAGCAATGGCGTTAAATGATTTTTGTCGGACTTGTGAGGTGAACACGAGAGTGGCTGGTGTTGGTCATTCAATATTGATATTCGAAAAACGAATCAGTGCGATCAAAGGCAAAATGACCACAACAACAGCGTCCTCGCAAAGCCCAATGGACTTGGATACCAGCGGGGCTAACTGATAAATTAAACTTTTACCGAAGCCGGTCGGTAGCATTGCAAAAAACGCCCTTTCCCGCAACAAATGCTTCAAGGGCTGCCCTTTGCTCTATTTTCAGATAGAACTTCCCTTTTGAATTCGTCCTAAACAGCAGCTACAGATGCATTGAAATCTTTACGGTTGCTCCACGTTCGCCATGTAGACAGTGACTGAGATAGATTTCCGGTCGCCAAACTACCGCGTTGTTGCCTTTTGAAATGCTCGATTTTCATTGGCCCCGTATCTGAGGACTGAGCAGAAATGGTTTAGATAGGCAGCTTGGCCAGACTGACTTGCTTGCCAAATGTAAATGCAGCGTCACAGGCAGTATGGGCGCGCCCAGGGCTACGCCACTGGTGTGTAAATGGGTGAATGTGAGGCATATACTGTAAAGGGGTTTGTAGCAACTCATAACGTAATAACGGCTCTTAACGTAATAACGGCTCTTAACGTAATAACTGAAATGTAATAAATGTTCATAACGTAATAATCGACTCTTAACCCTCTAGGTGCCACTGTCGACTTAAGTCGACAAGATGCCGCACTGAATAAAACGGTCGATTTTGTCAAATAGGGTGTCAAATTTGGTTTGAACTCCCTTCCACTAGGTGGTAGACATGTCATACTACGTCCCTGACTCAGAATTACGTTATGTTTCTATACAAAATAGTCGAGCTATAGCATGTTGAATCAGTGTGAGCAAAAGCGATGCTAGTTTGCGTGCGAGCCATATAATTAGAGCGATATTGTCAACGTCAGCGAGTGTTTGCCTTCGTTTTTCGTCTAATGGCATCAAAGAAGTTTATCTGCAATGAAGTGTTGGGTCTTCTATTCGCAGACCCTTATTCTGAAGGCGAATATCTGCCTCCAGAAGATAACGGTGATGCGTTTAGCGACGACGCTTCAGATGCGTCCCTGCCTTGCAGTGATGCAGCTGGACAAAGTGATTATTTAGCCCTACACTAAGCACAATCTTTGGATCATTTGGCCAAAGTAGATACTCATTTGCTCAATGTCAGCGATGGAAACAGTGTTTCATGGGGTGGGAATGTTTATCAGGGAGTAAGCAGGCGTGTTAGTAGTGTGGGGAACGAGGCTGGAAGTGAAGTCGGGGTCCAGTGTTTTTACTGCGCTAGCCATGTAGCTAATTTGTTTTCCGACTGTACCTTTCCCTAATCGCGGAGACAGTAACGTGGTGGAGACTTTGTCTAATGCCACTGGGTATGTTAGACGAGGTCAAAGTGTTTCTAGGAGAGCTAGGGGACAACGTAGAAGCAGGGTGAGGAGACGCAGTGAGAGTCCTACCCATGAAAATTCTCTCCACTCTGCACAAGTGCGCAGCAGATCTGCGCGTGCTGCTCGCAGCAGGAACAGAGGCGGTGTGGCACGGGGCAGAGGAGCTAATATGCTCGTTAGTTTATCTAGGCAAGATGATGGGAATGCCGGTGTATTGTCGCACCTGCTTTGAGTTGATCAATGAGGAGAGGTATCAAAATTGTCTCACGCCCTTTGATCAGCCAATTGGATATCTCCAATGCCAATTCGCCCCTAGATTTTCTGTCACTCTTTCTCTGATGATTTCTGGAATGTTCTTACAAATCTTTCAGATGTTACAAATGAGACAAATCGCTTTGCCCATCAGTTTTTAGCCTTTGTCAGCTCAAAAAAAAAGCCCAACCAAAAAAACAAACAAACCTAAAAAAAAAAAAAAAACTACTAACATTGTCTGTCGTCTCATCTTGTCATCTCATTCATGAGATTTTAAACTAAACAAGTATTATGATATATATATAGAATAACATATAAATGCCCCATATATGGAATCTGAGTGCCTCTAATAAATGGAAAATCTCTACAGCAAAAGGTCAGCCTACTGCTACATGCATTCGGTTTGGTTCTGCCATTTATTAGTAAAGATTTACACTGTTTGGTTGCTATTTACTATTTATCTGAGCATTCAGTATTTTGCAATATAGCATACACAAGGTACATACACATTTTTTTTGGGGAGGGAGTACTGCATTTTATCTTTCAAACGTGACAATTTATAAAAATTCTATAATCCAAGATGGCCGCCGCCGTGTGACGTCATAATATGCAAATTAGATGGGTACATTTAATCCCTACATAAACTTTGGACCATCCTTAATATTTCTCTAATTTACAGTAAGTCTCTATCTCTTATAATTTTTAAGTTATAGCCTTTTGAAATTAAGATGTCAAAATCGAATGTTTTAGGAAAAAACCTCTGGCGCCTAAAGGGTTAATGTAATAAAATCATGAGTGCATAACGTAATAACATCTTTGCGCATAACGTAATAATGTAATAACCTATTACCTTATGAGCTCCACTATATAGCAACTCATAATGTAATAAAACCTCATAATGTCATAATGTCGTATACTGTGAGAAAATCTGCATTAACGCTGTTTATCTAAAAAAAGGAATGGTTTTCAGTATATTATATGTAAGTTAGAGAAACTGAGTAGCCTTTTATTTGATAGTTCTGTATTCTTACATTTTGTATGTATGAAGTTAAGCCACTAGGTGGCACCGATGAGCTTTGTTTTGGGTCATTGAGAATACTGCACTCACATCTACTGACTACTGCAGGTAAGCGGAACTTTTTGTAACCTCTAAAGTTGAATTAATTGGTAAATGAATCCATCCACTGTGTTTTTAATTGTGTGTTAAGATGCTTCTTTGCACAGTGTTAGTGAGCCACTACTTGTTGTACTATTATTTGTATTTTATCTAACAGCTCTTTGTTGTGCCTAGTGGTAGTGATAGTGCCACCGTAAGCTCACTTCGCCAAAGAACGCTTGCTGCTGATCCTGGTTTGAGTTATTATGGGCTAGTAAACAATGTCATGTTCTCCTGACTTCCCTGCTGTTAGCAGCGAATGTGATAGGCCTAAAAGAAATGCCTATTGGCTTGTTGTTGCCTTATTTACAGGCATGTTATACTTCTAGTCATTTTGAATTACTGTATTGAGTCAGCTATTCATTTTGAATCAAAGGTCTGCTTAAGTGCCTATTTCAGACTCACGAAACAAACAACACACACACACAACAATAAAAATGTGGATTTCAAATTTTCTCTTCTTGTTGTATTCAATTGATTAGTTAAGCACTACAATTCTGTAATGTCCTAGAATTCAAATTCTTTATTTGGGGACCTTTAGCATACATGAGATTAAAATGTGATTAATTAGATTAATTAATTACAAATCCTGTAATTAATTAGATTAATTTTTTTAATTGCCAGACAGCACTACTAAAAACACTGCACTCTTAACACTCACATCCTAATAACACTACACACTGACTTCTGTTGTAAGGCAAATCACATTTACACAAATACATTTACACAAATACATTTACACAAAGATACATGTCCTCCTTCTTACACACTTGTTGAGCTGTGAATACTCTTAACCAGCCTTACACACACACACACACACACACACACAGCCTTTTTGAATTAGAGAGAATTAGAGGCCATTTTTCTCTTTTTTCCACTTGTAAATAAATATTCCCTTGATTTATTTGGTCATTTGTTTACTTGGCCTTCACCACCAAACTCAACACTCACATCCTAACAACACTGCACACTCACTAGTTTTGCAGTTTAGACAATAACATACCTAATCCTAAAATCTGTAAACATCACATCAAACAACGTTATTTAACGTATCAAAAGAAGAGGTAGAGCACTTCTAGTATCCCTCAAAATCCACTGGTGCTCTTGGAGGGCGTAATCTTCAAGAGAAAAAAACTAAAGGAAAGAAATCCTTAATCCAGGCACTTCAGTGAATTGAAAACTTTTATTAAATGGACAAATGCATTAAAAATCACCAACGCGTATCGGCCCCATGGGTGTGACACCCTGATGAAGGCCATGGGGCCGACACGCGTTGGTGATTTTTAATGCATTTGTCCATTTAATAAAAGTTTTCAATTCACTGAAGTGCCTGGATTAAGGATTTCTTTCCTTTAGTTTTTTCTCTTGAACGTTATTTAACGTTTGACACAACACAACAAGTCTGCACAAATGTCAGGGCCCGGTTCCACAAAACATTTTTTCCTTAAAGTGTGATTGAAGGTTAGCCTGGTAAACCCACCCCTCATACTTCACTTCATTTTGTACAGAGGGTCTGGAGCCGAGGTCGTGTAAGACGACCGAGCAACTCCTACCCAATTAGCGAACAAAGGGTGTGAGCCATGACGTTGACTTTGGCCGTGTTCCAAACGGTAGGCAGCTGCCTCGATGACTCCCTCCCTTAATAGAGAGGTACCTAATTAGATATGACTACGGGGTGAAGGCAACTTCTATAAATACTGGTTTGGAACGGGATTTTAAGAGAGCAAAAGTTGGGGTATGACGTTAGCACGTAGCAAGAACGTGAAACTAGCTGACGTAAGTTAGTTGGCTAACGTTAGTCAGTTGACTGACAGACCGTACATAAATCCTACAATACGCTGTTAATAGTTAAAGTGGTTGGATATTTAGATAGTACATTGTTGATTTCTCATCTAAATTGTAAAAATACAACCGATACAGTGCCAAACAAATAAGATGTTGATACCGACAGCAACCGTAAGATTCATGTCGGCCGCCATCTTTATTTACTTTTCACAGTTGTTTGAAAGTTAGTGCACAGAATTCTGGGTAATAGGGAGCTTGAAGGAATCATCGAAGCTGCCTTCGAAACTGCCTGTCGCGTGGACAATTTGAAGGCAACTGCTTGAAGGAATCATTGAAGCTGCCTTCGAAACTGCCTGTCGCGTGGACAATTTGAAGGCAACTGCTGCGACAGGAAATAAGAACTTATATAAATAAGAACCGTTTGGAACAGCACTCGATGACTCGCTGCCGCGTTAGGCAACTACTTAGGCAGCGAATTTAGCCGTTTGGAACAGGCTCTTTGTGTCGCTACGTTTGAATTGTAGCGCGTAGGTAGGCTTACATACATGATGATCAGGTGTTAGCAATTGGCTAAAGGCAGACCCACTTGTTTTAAACCATAGAGTTCACATCTACAGGAAGAAATCCTTTCTCAAAGCAGCAAGGCCAGACCCCTCTGTACAAAATGAAATGTACGAGGGGCTGGTTTACCAGGCTAATTCAAGGTCTCCTTAAAATTAACGTGGTTGCACAAACTCCCTTAAAGGAGAACTTTGGTGTAAAATGAAAATTGGCATGTTCAAACATCATACCGAGTTGGTATGTGTACGGAGGAGCAAAATTGATTTAGCCTGTTGCATTCAGAGTTTAACTATTTTTTATCGTTTGTCCCAGAAGGCTAACAATGGAAGTGGTAGGTGCCCTTAGACGAAGCATGACGGCTACGCTATTTTTGAACCATTAAAACAACTCGAAGAAACTCCACACTCCATCGGTAGTACAACAAAGGCCCTGACATTAAAAACGAGGCACTGAGAACTTTGTAAGTGTACACAACATTTATTAATAAAACAGTTTTGACAGGCAGTACCTTGCTGTAGTTTCTCGTCGCCGCCACGATGAAAGTCTGCACAGGTCGATTGACGAACACGAACCAGCAGGAAGAATAGGACGAGAGGTAGTACAATCAACTTGTTTGGACTTTCATCATGGCGGCAACGAGAAACAACTGCAAACGACTGCATGTAAGAACAGCTTTTTAAATAAACGTTGTGTACATTTACAATATTCTCAGTGGTTTTGAATGCCAGAGCCTTTGTTGTACTACCAATGGAATGTGGAGTTTCTTCGAGCTGTTTTAATGGTTTAAAAAATAGCGTAGTCGTCATGCTTCGTCTAAGGGCACCTACCACTTCCATTGCTAGCCTTCTGGGACAAACGATAAAAAATAGTTAAACTCTGAATGCAACAGGCTAAATCAATTTTGCTCCTCCGTACACATACCAACTCGGTATGATGTTTTAACATGCCAATTTTAATTTTACACCACAAGTTCTCCTTTAAATGAAGTAGGAAGGACTGCTTTTACCAGGCTAGCTCAAATATAATTTAAAAAGAAATTATAAGCCAATATTGATGAAGTCAAAAGATTATTCCATGGCCAAGAAAAGCTTAAAAGCGCACTGCCTGATTTGTTGTGACTTCTGCTGTAAGGCAGACTTACCCTTTTATGCTAATGCAGGGACAAATCAACCACCACACAAATATACACTTCCTATTTCTTACACACACACACACACACTGTCCTCTCACACAGACCTGCTGCCTCATCAATTTCAGTTTTTCTACAGGGACATCATGTCATACACACACACACGCACACACACACAAAAACACACACACACACACACACACACACACACACACACAGAATCACGTACAGAGTTACTCACAAATACAAACAGACACATAAGACGCAATGTGCATACACACACACACACACACACACACACACAGAATCACGTACAGAGTTACTCACAAATACAAACAGACACATAAGACACAATGTGCATCCACACACACACACACACACACACACACACACACACACACACACACACAGTCTTTCTCTGTCTCTTGGTCTGTCTCTCTCTTTCTATCCCTCTTTTTTCACTCTCTCTCCCCCTCACACACACACACACACACACATGCACAAATTCCAGTAAATGAATAAATACAATTACACACACGCACAAACACACACTTGGGAAATTTTCATTGGCCCGAGACTTCCGTCTTGCTCAGGCAGCCAATCACAAAGGGGAGAGTGACCGACCAACCAGCCAATAACAAAAGGGGAGAGTGACCAACCAGCCAATCACAAAAGGGGGAGAGTGACCAACCAGCCAATCACAAAGGGGAGAGTGACCAACCAACCAGCCAATCACAAAAGGGGAGAGTGACCATCAGCCAATCACAAAAGGGGAGAGTGACCAACCAACCAGGCAATCACAAAAGGGGGAGACTGACCCATCAGCTTTCTCCATAGTAACATCGAAAGGGTCGTGGGGGGGGGTCGAAGAGACAGAGAGAAACAGGAAGAATAGAGAAAGACAGGAAGAGTAGAAAAAGAGATAGAGAGGAAGAATAGAGAGAGAGAGGAAGAATAGAGAGAGAGATGGCAAGAAGAGAGGGATGACTGAAGGTGAAAAAGGTGACAGAATAAGTAGGAGTAAGAAGTAAAGTAAACGAGACTAACCTAACAGTGGTTTCACACTGTAGCGTCAAAGCCGCGTTGCAAAAACGTTCTGCCTGTGTTGAATGGGAGGCTTCCGGTGGGCGTATTCAATTATTGATGTAAACAGAGCCAACGGAGGTTTCTCCCGCTGCGCCCCCATGCCCGTATTTGATTGGCTGACCGCCTTGGCGTCGCGTAAAGAAGTTCAGCTCAGCTCAACTTCTTGACGCGACGCCACTGATGAACGCGATGCTCACGCGATCCCAAGATGCTTTGAGAATGAAAATGAATGGTAGAACGTTGTGAAGCGTGGCGTTGACGCTACAGTGTGAAAGGGGGGTTAAAGAAAGAGAAGAAGAAAGGAAAAAAGAAAAGAGGACAAAAAGGAAGTGGCATCAATGATGAAGCAGTGGAGACGTTAGCCTGCTAAAGCCAAGGGGGTAGGAATATATCCGGAAGTTGAAGCACCCATGGGGAAATCTCAACCCGGAAAATGACCAATAGCATGTAGCATTCCGTTGACTTTCATTCATTTTAGCGTCACTTTGAAATCAAACAACTTTACATGAGAAGCCATCCGTACCTTGATATTGGCATTGTTGTAAACCGGAGAGGACACAGCAAAACATATTTGCTTCGATCGGAAATCTGTCATGTTATTGCCTTGTAAGAAACGTTTATCTGAAATTATGCTAAAAATGACGCCATAAATCATGCGACGGCTAGTGAGTTTCTGGAGAAAATTTACCGTACTGGTTGGATAAAACAAGCTGTAGCCACAGTCATGCTCGTTTACTTTTCTATTCATGTTGGGGAAACATTTACATCACTATTTCCCGAAAAATAAGCGTAGAACTTGGTATTTGTTTGTAAGCAGAATCGCTATCTTTATGGATTTTACTATTCCATGCAAGTGAATTGAGAAAGACTGCTAAGCTAAGCTACATGCTATAGCTTGTAGTTCACATGCTAACTAGCTAGCTCCCTTGACATGCTGGCTTGCAAGACTGCCTGGAACCAAAGTTAGTTGACGAAGAATCAAGTCCCCACATACAATATTAGCCCCCCATTCCACTAAGTGATTGCAGCTATAACGGTAGAAGAATACTTATTAAGAAAATTATCGTACGCTGTATGATTTGTGATTGAGCATCTACCACTCAATTTATAGTATTTGGGTTCACTGGCCGACGTGACCGTACGTCACCCCGCGCTTGCGCAGTTGCCTGGTGACCAATTAAAAATCTCAAAATCGTGCTTCAACGGCTCCCATTGAAAACGACGCCATCCCTCAGTCCATTCTGTTATACTGTCTATGGGTAAAGCAGCCCCTCGTACTTCATTTTGTACTGATTTATTAAACTTGGGAGCATATTTTCTGGTTGAGCGGACTTTTTCATTATTTACTTAACGAGTAACTAAACGGCACATTTAAAATGTATCGAAGTAAAAGTATGCAATTAGGTTCGGAAATATAGTGAAGTAAAAAGTAAAAGTTATCAATTTTTTTTAAAACTCAAGTAAAGTACAAAGTCTTCCAAAATGTACTTAAGTACGGTAGTGAAGTATTATTACTTCGTTACTATACAACACTGCTGGCAGTGTTGCCATTGACATTGCTGTATTAGGTACGAGTTTATCCTAGCCAATCATTGAACACAGGGAGTGTTTGTGAGCGATGACATTGACTTTGAGTAGCTACATTTGAATTGGCGGTGTTCGTGGCTGAGAGCCTTCGGTAGCGCGGAGACAATGTCGGGAATGAAAAGGATCTTTTACATAACGGGTATGTTGTACTGAGTTCCAAAATTCGATTGTTCGTTGGAGGTTCAGGTACTGTCTATGCGAACGCAAACGCTAACGCTCTTTGCCTGGCTTGCTTGGATACTGGCTGTTCACACACGCTCACACACGCACACACACACACACTTTTCACAGTTTCAGTTTGAATGCCTCCGATTATATACCTTTTCTCCAGCAGCATCAATAAAAATATTTTTTCAATGACAAACACAGTTCAAAAATTCAAAACCCCCAAAATGTTCACACAGGTCAGCAAGTTCGTTCACAACAGTTCCATTCAATTTAAACAAGAGGATTTTCAAAACGAGTCAACAGCGCCCCCCTATAGCCCCACGTTGGGCGCCACTGTAACGGTTAATTACTTATGTGATGACCAGATGTTAGTGATTAAAGGTAAAGGCAAGGCAGAGCCACTTGTTTTAAACCTCAGCAGAGTTCACATATCCAGGAAGAAATTGTTTCTCAACGCACCAGTGCCAGACCCTCTGTACAAAGGGGCTGCTTTACCAGCTTCAGTTACAGTCCCTGGAGCAGTCTGGGGTTAGATGCCTTGCTCAAGGGCATTTCAGCCATGGGTAGGGGCGGGATTCAAACCTGCAACTCTCCGATCCCAAGACCTAAAGAACTAAAACCCTGCAAATATCTGTAAGTCGCTCTGGATAAGAGCGTCAGCTAAGTGTAATGTAATGTAATGTAATACTGAGCAGTCATGTTGTATTGCTGATTTGAAGCCCCCTTTGGAGCCTTGGGGTACTGCAGCTCTGCTGTGGTTGGCATACCCGGCCAGAAAAGCACATGCCTGAGCCTGCATCAATGGGGCATTGCATAGTTCTAGCGCCTCAGGTTTACAAGGACTGTTGACCTGTGTTCACGCAAGAGCCCACATCAACGGGGCATTACGTCATTGCGTCATTGTGACATTGCGTCACTGTGACACTGCGTTATTGCGCCACGCAAGAGCCCGCATTACCGGGCCATTGCGTCATTACATCATTTCGTTATTGTGTTTGTCCGCACTTTGAACACTTTGAAAGCACTTTAAGCTGCATCTTGTATGAATTGTGCTATACACAATTATTATTATTATGTTTTCTAATTTTTCATCATGTTAAAATGTAATGTAAGTTTGAAACTTCGACATATTTTATGTCTGGTATAACTGTGTATACATTGTGAGAATATGGGTTGTATTTATCCTGCTGACAAGGAGTTTATTAATGTTTATCCTACTGCCACAAGGTTATACTGTAAGAGACTTTAACTGAAACCCTGTAAATATCGCTGTGGATAAGAGCGTCAGCTAAGTGTAATGTGATGAAAATACAGTTTATTTTTAATATGTATTTTCAGTATGTATTTTTAATCTAGAATTGTGTACACATTATATTTGTGTATCTGTGTTATTGTGTATGCATTATATTTGTATGGTTGCAACAGGATTCAGAGAGATCAGAGGGTTGCAGGTAGGGTTGGGTACTGAAAGGGTTTCATTCGATACTGGTGCGAAATCGATACTTTCCAAACGGTACTGGTTCCTAAACTGTATTTAAATCGGTACTTAGAAAACACACACACACACACACACACACACACAAGATGTCACAGATGACTGAGATGACACAGATTACTAGGCAACCAGACCTCAATCCCACTGACCCTTGTATGTAGGGGTAGCCAAAAAAGTGCTTATGACATTCTAAAATATTCTTATGACATTTTCCTATTCTGATTATCATTATTATTAGTAGTAGTTGTCGTTTCTGCTGTTCTGTCACAAGGTTTGGTAGGAGAATTTAAAAAGAAAATGTTTGTGAATTTTGTTAAAATGAAATCATGCTAATATTCAGTGGAATAGAACAGAAGACACATATATATTTTGTAAAGAAAGGGTGAACCTTTATTTTGACACATTTTGTATGTTTACATTTTGCAATCCCATGCGGCATTTCTGTGGTTACCATGCATAATAGAACGTGGAAGTAACGTCTTTTTTCAATGTCCCTCCCCAGTCTCATGGATTTTTTCGTATGCCCTCAACATCAATATCTGTAAGTCTATGAGTTGTATTTTCCTTTAGTTCACATGTTTACTTGTTGTTGATGTAATATTAATGAACAATGTTGCTTCATCCACTCGAAAATAATCTAATAACAAGTGCAATCAGAGATGGCAACTTGGGGCCGCATTACAGAAAATTCCTAACTTAAGAATCTTATCTTATCTGTCTAGTTCCCGTGGCAACGGCACTTTAGGGTCATATTTAGGAAAAGGCTATTACAGAACAGCCGTTCCTAACTCTGTTGTCCTATCCTATCTCAAGTTAAGAAAAGTGTATTACAGAAGCATGCTAACTTCAAGAAATTCTTAAATACCCGTCCTAACTTTAGGATATCGCCACCGCTGTCCTAACTGTCGTTTTTACTGTAGTCAGCTAGTAGTCTATTAGACAGAATGGCTGGTATTTTGCTTTTGAGGCGACAACAACAATGTAACCGGAATTTGTTTATTGAAAGGCAGTTGGTAGACCAAAACGACGTTCTAATGCTACTAAAGTTTCGATTTCGTCTGGTTTAAAATTTAAAGCCCGTCGTTGTTTGTCCATAGTGCTATTCACGTCTCTTGCTGTACCGTGTCAAGTCGTCACTTGTAGCAGGGTATTGTAGCAGCTAGCCAGAGATCACTGGACGTTACTTTACGAGACACAGTGTAGCTTCCGTTGCTAGGTAACAGACATTAAAGGCGATCATAGATGTTTCGATCGGTTATTTAGGAATCCTAACTCGAGATAAGATAAGAATCTTAAATGAAGTTAGGATTTGCTTCTGTTATACCAAACTGAAAAGAATCCTATCTCACAGTCGTTCTATCTTAACTTTTGACTTAAGATGGGAAGTCCCCCATGTGGCCGGGTGGGGTCATTGCAGTATGGGTGGACAGACAGACAGACAGACAGACAGACAAACACACACACAGACACACACACAGGATCATTGCAATACCTGGTCAATCCCCTCTGGGGGACCAGGTCATAAGTGTTAGCGATTGCAGTGTTATGCTATGCAGTTTTCAGTTAGCATGTTATTATGTGGCTGTTAGAACTAAGCTAAAGTCACTGTCTTTGGCTGCTAGCGATCTCCTGAACTTGTGAGTCAGGGTCTAAGTTTCTTTTTTACAGTTTTTGTTGTTGTAGTTTTACTTGCTTTTTACCTGTTTACATCGTCAAGTCAGACAATGAAGGAGCAAGACGCTTACATTCCCGGCTGGTAAAAACAGGTTTGGCTCGCTGTTTTGTTCTGTATTAAGGTCAAGCTGCGTATATTGCGGTACTGAAAGGGGGCACCAAAATTCACATTGTATTTCGGTCTGGTTACATTACATTACATTACATTACATTACACTTAGCAGACGCTTTTATCCAAAGCGACTTACAAAAGGAGGACATAATAGCAAACAGATGTGTAGAGAACATTTAAGGTACCTATGTAAAGAGATGGTTAGTAGAATTTAGTTTTGTTAAGCAGTCTCGGAAAAGAAGGGTCTTCACGAGCTTTTTGAAGGTCGAGAGGGATATTTCTGCTCTTGTAGGGACTGGTAGGTGGTTCCACAACTGAGGGACAACAACCGAGAAAAGTTTGGAGTGACCTCGCTTTGTCTTGGGAGAGGGTACGGCCAAGCGGTTCGTATTAGAGGATTGCAGCGTTCTGGACGGGATGTAAGCATTCAGTATGACGTTGAGATAGGTGGGGGCAGATCCAGAAGTGACTTTGTAGGCTAGAGTCAAAGCTTTGTGTTGTATTCTGGCAGCCACCGGGAGCCAATGCAGGTTGATGAAGAGAGGAGTGACATGCGTCCTTTTGGGTTGATTGAAAACCAGTCGTGCTGCAGCATTCTGGACCATTTGCAATGGTTTGATTGCACAAGCAGGAAGGCCAACCAGAAGGGTGTTGCAATAGTCGAGGCGAGAGATGACCATAGCCTGTACCAGGAGCTGAGTAGCATATTGGGTCAGGTACGGTCTGATTTTTCTAATGTTATATAGCGCATAGCGGCACGACCGCGCTACGGAGGCAATGTGGTCACAAAAAGATAGCCGGTCATCAATCACGACGCCGAGGTTTTTAGCAACCTTGTTCGGAGCAATTGTGACAGTGTCCATACTCAGGCTGATATCATGGTGGATTGACTCCTGGGCTGGGATCACCAGGAGTTCAGTCTTAGACAGATTGAGCTGGAGGTGGTGTTCCTTCATCCATGCGGAGAGTGCGGAGAGACAGGCAGAGATGCGTGCAGAGACCGTGGTGTCATCTGGTCGGAACGACAGGTACAGCTGTGTATCATCAGCATAGCAGTGATAGGAGAAGCCGTGTGAGCGGATGACGCGGCCCAGCGAGGTGGTGTAGATGGCGAAGAGAAGGGGGCCCAGCACCGATCCTTGGGGCACCCCTGTGGAGAGGGTGTGAGTTGATGACAGTTGTCCTTGCCATGACACTTCAAAGGAGCGTCCAGTGAGGTAGGATTCAAACCAGGAGTGTGCTTATGTGTGAGAGTGTAGTTAGCAGTATGCTGTGGTTGACTGTATCGAAGGCCGCGGACAAGTCGAGTAGGATAAGTACTGATGATTGTCCTTCAGTTCTGGCTACTCTGAGGGCTTCTGTGACGGAAAAGCAGTGCTGTTTCAGTGGAGTGGCCGCTTCTAAAGCCAGACTGCTTTGGGTCAAGTAGGTCGTTCTGGGTGAGGAAATTAACTACCTGATTAGAGACTGCCCTCTCAATGACTTTCGAAAGGAAGGGAAGCAGTGAGACCGGCCGATAGTTCTCCACCTGCGCGGGGTTGAGTGTGGTCCCTTTAGAGCAGTGGTGTGACTCTAGCCTGTTTGAAGGCGGCTAGAACTATACCTGATAGCGAAGCATTCATCACGGACGTGATCGATGGGACTACTGTTGGGGCGATGGCTTGCAGCAGATTCGAGGGGACAGGGTCTAGTGGGCAGGTGGTAGGACGGCTACCAGTGACGAGTTTGAAGACATCGCTTTCGGAGAGAGGGGTGAATGAGGAGAGTGTTGCATCGTAGACCGTGGGAGGTTGCAGGTTGAGGCCGAGTGGATCGCAGAATTGATTGCCGATAGCCGCTACTTTTTCTGTAAAGAAGGAGGCAAAAGTATTAGCAGTTAGATTGGTGGCAGGAGGCGGGGGAGGGGGGTTGAGCAGCGATTTGAAGACACAGAAGAGTTTCCTGGTGTCAGTGGTGTTGCTGATTTTATTGTTGTAGTAAGCTGTTTTAGCAGTCGTAAACGAGGAGGAGAATGATGCTAGAAGAGATTGGAAGGTCTCTAGGTCTGCCAGATCGCTGGATTTGTGCCATTTTCGTTCCGCAGCTCTGAGGGTGGTGCGCAAGGAGCGGATGGTATCTGTCAGCCACGGGCGGGGCTGGGTAGAGCGTGCGGGTTTGGTGGAAAGGGGACACAGGGTATCCAGGCAGGAGGTCAGTGTGGAGCAGAGGGATTCTGTGGCAGCATCGACCTCTAGTGGAGAGAAGGTTTTGGGAGGGGGTAAGGCAGAGGCAACAACAGAGGCAAAGTGAGTAGTAGACAAGTTGTGAAGGTTGCGACGGAAGGTGACCATGGGTGGGGGAGTGGAGGGTAATTCCGAGAGGGAAACCATGAAGCGGATGAAATAGTGGTCTGATGTATGTAATGGTGTGACCATTACATCGTCAGCCTTGCAGTTTTTAGTCAGGATTAAGTCCAGTTGATTACCATTTTTGTGAGTCGGGGGGCTGCTAACCAGCTGTAGGTCAAGTGAGTTGATGAGGGATAAAAAGTCTGTAGCACATACCTTGTCAAGGTGGATGTTGAAATGCCCAAGGACTAGTAGCGGGCAGTCAAGATCAGGGATGGAGGACAGTAGTGTGTCTAGCTCAGTCACAAAGTCACCCCGAGGTCCTGGTGGACGGTAGATGAAGACCACCGAGATTTTAAATGGAGCTGTTACCTTGATGGCGTGGTATTCGAAGGAGTTTGAGTGGATATTGTCAGGCAGTAAGGGAGCGTAGTTCCATTTGGTGTTCACTAGGACACCAGTTCCTCCACCTCGCTTTGAGAGGCGGGGGGCATGGGAGAAGGAGTGGGTTGCGGAAAGTGCAGCCAGTGTCGCAGTGTTTTCCGGTTTCAGCCAGGTTTCTGTGAGGGCCAGCAGATCCAGCAATAAACTGTTGGCGTAGGCAGGGATGAAGTCTGCCTTGTTGACCACGGATTGGCAGTTCCACAGTCCGACAGACAGTGGTGCTGGTGGGTGTGTTGTGTTGCAGTGGTCGGAGATTGAGCAGATTTCTGTGGCATCGGCTGTAGCGGGGAGGTCTGCGTGTACAGAAGACAACAGGGATTTTGTCGAAACACATTGTGGGTATAAGTGCTAGGGGAGAGATGTGACTTACCTTGTCGATGGCCTTGCTCGGTGGACTCGCACAGGTAGACTCGCTTGTCTTTACACGAGGAGGGCTACACACAAGGGCTGATGCTCCAGCGCAGATGGATCGTTCATATGCGTACCAGGTGCCACTTGGATTGGATTTCCCCTCGGGGAACTGCGTTGTGTTCTTCCAACTAAACTAAGATTTCTCTTAGTAGAATAAAAAGACTCAATGCATCCGTTGCTTGATCAGGATCGACGATTTATTACATGAAGATGACAAACTTAATCTAGTTGAATTGATTAACAATAACGAGTAATAAAATGATAAAATAAAAGGAGCAGAGAAACACTCTCAAGTTAGAGTCTAAGTCTACATTGAGCTACCCTGACTTCGCCCGCAAGGTTGAAGACAGCAGCACTCAGCAGATCACAGGTTTCCTATGTTAACCTCTCTCTGTCCGTCCGATCCGTCTCTCTTGGACACGGAAGACAGCCTACATATACCCCAAAATCAATGTTGTAAATCAGGCGAGCATACGTAAAATAGCGCATCCATATCTGTGCAACACCATGTACGTGCATATCTCCTCAGCCACCTTGCTGGGGCCAGCTCAGCAGTGACACAAAATATGTTTAGACTTAGGGTGCTTTCACACTGACAGCATTTGGTGCGCACCAAACGTCCCATTCGAACCAAAAGTTCTTAGTACGGTTCGTTTTCGTTGGTGTGAATGCAATCTCGGTACTTTGGTGCGCACCAAATCAACCGGTCCGAGACCGCTAAAAAGGGGTGGTCTCAGACCGCTTTATCTGCCCTATTTTGGTACGGTTCCTCTGGTGTGAAAGCAACCAAACCAAATTGGACGGAACAGTAGAGTTTAGTGCATTATTATTATCGAAAGTGGTGCGTTTTAGTCCGGTTGCGGTGGCGATGATCTTCGCTGTCTATTTTGGTTAGTTTAGAACTATGCATATGTGAAAGCAAACTGTACCCACGTCTGTTTGCTACATTGTAACATTTTTCTGACTAGTGCGGACCAAAGCAATCGAACTATAAGTCTGAAAGCGCCCTTAGGTCTCCTCCTGACCCTCACCAAACTGGTCAGCTTGACCTTCCAAATATCTCTTGGGGACAACTGGTACTTGGTGTTATACAGACACATGCGTCACACACACACAGATTATCTTATTCATTTGACTATACAGAGACGTCATAAAAATCATCCAGAATTCTACACACTCTATGAGTACGCCCCTCTCGTTGTGGGAGACAAAGGCAGTAGTTTCGGGGGGCGTGTTTAGGTTCTGTTTAGGTTCAAATCCCGTTCCAGTAGGAAGAATGGGGGTAAGGGAGTAAACAACAAACAACTAGTGCTCTCCCGCACCCTCATCCATGAGCAGGGCATCTAACCCCACACTAGGGATGTCCCGATCCAGCTTTTTGCACTTCCGATCCAATACCGATACTGGTGGCCGATACCGATACCGGCCTATCCAACTGAGCATGTATTAAAGTTATTTAGCCTTCTTACTTAGTTATTAGACTCATATTGAAAAGGGTTTTAGTACTCTTGATAACAACTAGCCAGCTGACTTAAGTGAGTTTGAATACACAATGGTTGGTAACAAGAAACTGACCTTTTTATTCAGGGATAAACAGAAAATAGACAACATTAAAAATAACAAACAGGGATGTCATCAGTGGTCAGTAAAAGTGCAAATCAGACTGTAAACTGTATGGAAAAAAAAGAAAAACACACAAATAACCTGAGTGTAAAATAGTCTATTAACTCAAAAAAAGCAAAACACACAAATAACCTCTGTGTAAAATAGTCTATTAACTCAGCATCAGTACTCTGCTCTTGAGCAGGTGTAAACCAAGGCTTTAAAACCCAGTGCAAATAATATCGTTAACTATTTAAAAACAAAAATGCCCTCTACTCCCCAATCTCCTCCACACGTTTTGCTCCATCTCTATCTACAAACTGGGAGACGCTAATGCTGGTGTGCTGGAAAATGCGGATTTCAGCGAAACCACAGCACAGCACACAACCACAGCCGGACTTTTTTTTTTTAACGGATCGGATTTTTTTTCGTGCCGCCGCGCCGATACTGATACGCATTTTTTTGCCAATGTCGGCGGCCGATCCGATGCCGATATTGGATCGGGACAAGCCTACCCCACACTGCTCCCTCATCCATGAGAAAGGCATCTAACCCCATACTGCATCCTCATCCATGGCTGAAGTGCCCTTGGGCAAGGCATCTAACCCCACACTGCTCCCTCATCCATGGCTGAAGTGCCCTTGGGCAAGGCATCTAACCCCACACTGCATCCTCATCCATGGCTGAAGTGCCCTTGGGCAAGGCATCTAACCCCACACTGCTCCCTCATCCATGGCTGAAGTGCCCTTGGGCAAGGCATCTAACCCCACACTGCATCCTCATCCATGGCTGAAGTGCCCTTGGGCAAGGCATCTAACCCCACACTGCTCCCTCATCCATGGCTGAAGTGCCCTTGAGCAAGGCATCTAACTCCACATTGCTTCAGCGACTTTAACTGAAGCCCTGTACCTAAATAACTGTGAGTCCCTCTGGATAAGAACGTCAGCTAATTGTAATGTGAAGGAATTTGAATAATAATAATCTCGAGATTGGTGAGTAGCAGGTTCGAATCCCACCCTAGCCATGGCTAAAATTCCTCAGCTAAGTGTAATGAAATGTAAAAGCTCTAGCGCACAATTATCAGCATAAGAACAGCAACAATATACCCACAGTAACAACCATAGAGTTGAATAGTATACTAGAGTGGACACAGGCGCACTGCTCATGGCAATCGTGGCCGCCATCTTGCGACTGTATTGCCGGCCGGGAATCCTAGCGCTCGCAGTGCTGAGGAGGGGCACACATATCGATTTGTATAATAAATTGATATTTTATATTAGCTAGTATATTCATTGTTGATCCGTACGTGTCATTTTATACTAATGACAGGTCATATTTTTTTCTGTGAAATGAAGCTAAAGTCAGCAAACTGTTATAAATTCCCTGTATAGATAGCCGCATATTATAGCAATAGAAGATTTTTTGTTTTGTTTTGGTTCATTTTGTACGACGGAGCATTAGGGCAATTCATGAAGGAGAAGATATTTTTTGATATGACGAGATTAAAGTCAACATGTGGACATTAAAGTCGGCATGTCGACATTAAACTCAAAATTCCGAGAATAAAGTTGAAATTGGATGTCGACTTTAATCTTGATGGGTCGACTTTAAACTCGACATGTCGACATTAAACTTGGAAATGTCGAGAATAAAGTTGATGTCAAGTCGACTTTAATCTCGACAAATACGTTAAATGTCGAGAAAAAAAGTTGATTTTTTTCTGAGTTTTGAATGCAGAGAGAGCACTGCTCCACACTGAATCAGACCAAGGACTCAACATGCCACCCGTGGACAATTTGGTGAAATTATACTTTGTTATTGGATTAAGCAACAAAGAAATAGGCTACTCGCTGTTTTAGCGCAGAACCACGGTGTGGTAGCCTAATAAGTATTAGGACGCTGAAAAGATTGTGCCGTTGGCCAGACCCAGACCCACTCCCGCCCCAACATTAACACTACATTCTTCTACATCTCCACATCCCCATAACAAAAGCCCATTCACACTATAATAAATAAATATACCAACATTCATCCTGTCATAAATATAGACTTAGTCATGCGAGCATGCAGGTAATCACCTTCCTTTCTGGTTGTTAATGAGTTTAATAGATAAAGTGTTGTAGTGATGTAGTGATTGTGTCTGCACAGGGGAAGCCTGTATCTTTTCCCTGAATTGAGGAGGACATATTCACAATTCAGCACATGAGCACTGTCTGATAAAATGGCATTTGCCTGACTAGTTGCCTGCACAAAGAGCCAACGGCACAATCTTTTCAGCGTCCTAATACTTATTACCACACCGTGGTTCTGCGCTAAAACCAACTTTTTTTTCTCGACATTTTATGTATTTGTCGAGATTAAAGTCGACTTGACATCAACTTTATTCTCGACATTTCCAAGTTTAATGTCGACATGTCGAGTTTAAAGTCGACCCATCAAGATTAAAGTCGACATCCAATTTCAACTTTATTCTCGGAATTTTGAGTTTAATGTCGACATGCCGACTTTAATGTCGACATGTTGACTTTAATTTCGTCATATCAAAAAATATCTTCTCCTTCATGAATGGCCCTAATGCTCCATCGTAATACGAAGAACATGAGGAATTACCTACTGATGAAAATATGACATTTACATTACATTTACATATATACGCACAGCTAATATAAATAACAAATCACCAATTTAATTAATGATGTGTTGCTATATTTAAAAACAAAAAAAAAACAGTCTGCAATAGCTTTTTCAAAAATAAAATGTCGACTGATACCAAAGACTGCAATGGTTATACGGGGTCGCATGCAAACTAGTGCTCAGCGAAGTACGTTAAAATCCACTTTATTCGTCATTAACGTTGTAATTATCATTTTCTTTGATACGATTTACGTACATATAGAGTCGGGCATTTCAAATATCATCATTGTATAGTGTGTCAGTGAATATTTTCACAGAACAAAGCCGTTTTTGACAGAGGTGGGTCCATTCTATGCTTATTTACATTGAGTGCCTAGCACATGATTACTGTCGCAAGATGGCGGCCGATAGGTAACAACTATCACCACCATTAAAACAATCAGCACATTAACGATAATCACCACAACAACTGATCACTACAATAATCATCACTGGGGTTGCAAAGTTCTGCGAATTTTAAAAGTTGGAGTTAATGGGAATTTTTGGAAATTAACGGGAATAAACTGGGAATTCTCAAACTTGAGAGTTAAGAGGCATCAGTATAGTTTGGCAGATATATTGTAGCAGATTTATGTGAATAAAGTTGTCTGTAGTATGCTAAGCATTGATAAAGTTCCACTTACAAATAAATCAGTCATGTGTTTTAATTGTCTCCCTTTTTCAGTAATGCCTGCTGATGAAAAAATAAAATGTTTGTATTTATGTTTTTATATGACTCACAATAATTTCCACAAATTCTCAAAATTCACATAATTCATGTGCAAAGTGGCAAATGTGAAAATTCCCAAAATTCCTGTGCCAAAGTTCCCATGTAAATTTTCCGGGAACTTTCCACCCCTTTGCAGCCCTAATCACCACAACAACTCATTACTACAATAATCACTACAACAACTTAAACGCCAGTTTCCCTACAGTACCAGAGCTTGTGTGTTCTAAGGCAGTGGTTCCCAAAGTGGGGGTTGCAACCCACCGGGCAGTGGCGGGGGGTCGCGAGATGATTTCCAGAAATAATGCTTTTGCCTCTTTGCTAACCAGAGGACCATCACCCTCCCATCAGCGGGAATCAAATGTGTGACCTGTTATCAATCGCCCTGCCAAATTAGCATAGCTACCAGCAGAGCTCCTCTGGTGATCACTGTTTAAATCTGCGTCCCAACGTCGGATTTTCAGAGCACATGGAATATTATAAAACAGGTACAACACCCTCAGTGTGTTGTGTGCTCTGAAGTCCTCGTACCCGAGAGTATAAACTGGCGAAATTATTTAGGCATATGAACACCAAACATCCCAGCCTCACAGATAAACCCAGTGACTTTTTTCACAGAAAGAGTGTTACAGGGGCAGAAGAAAGCCCTCACTAAGCAAACAACTATCTCTGCAAAGGCGCAGAAGTCTTAATGTGAGTTGGCATATGTATTTGCGCAGACAAAAAAGCAACACACGATTGGGAAAACTTTAATATTACATTACGCTACACTTGGCAGACGCCAGTCTTGTAGCTTTTGGAAGTTTTTTCCACCACTGAGGGACAATTACAGAAAACAGTTTTGCCTGATGACGCTTAGAGCGAGCAGGGGGCACGGCTAGCCGGTTTGTGGAACATACGACCTTAGTATTTCCTTTAGATAAGCTGGGGCTGATCCTGAGATGGTTTTGTATGCAAGGGTCAGGGTCTTGTGCTTGATCCGAGCAGCCACAGGTAGCCAGTGCAACTGGATAAATAGAGGAGTAACATGGGCCCATGGGTTGAGTGAATACCAAACGTGCTGCTGCATTCTGCACCATCTGCAGTGGTTTTATTGCACAAGCAGGTAGACCAGCAAGGAGGGTGTTGCAGTAGTCCAGGTGGGAGATAACCATGGCCTGAACTAGAAGTTGCGCTGCATGTTGGGTCAGGTAGGGTCTCATTTTCTGTATGTTGTAGAGCATGAATCGGCAAGACCGGGCGACTGATGCAATACGGTTGGAGAATGACAGATGGTCGATCGATCATGACGCCAAGGTTTTTGGCGACATTGTTTGGGACCACAGTGGCAGAGTCCATCTTGAGGTTGATGTTGTGACAAATTGACTCTTTAGCTGGGATGACTAGGAGTTCAGTCTTGGACAGGTTCAACTGTAGGTGGTGATCCTTCATCCACGTTGATAGGTCGGCGGCTGAGATGCATGCCGAAACTGTGGAATCATCTGGCTGGAACGACAGGTACATCTGGGTATCATCGGCATAGCAGTGATAGGAGAGCCCATGTGTTGGAATGACATGTCCCAGGGAGGTGGTGTACATTGCGAACAGAAGGGGCCCCAGCACTGATCCTTAGGGAACGCCTGTGGTGAGGGTGTAGTTCGAAGACAGTTGTCCTTGACACCTTGAAGGATCGACCAGTGAGGTAGGAGTTGAACCAGGAGTGGACAGCACCAGTGATTCCCATGGATGTGAGTATCCTAAGGAGAATCTTGCCATTTTTTTCAGTAAAGAAGGTGGCAAAGTTGTCTGGGTTGAGGTCTGTGGCAGCAGGAGGGGGAGGAAGGTTAAGCAGCAGATTTTGAAGGTTGAAAACAGTTTCCGTGAGTCTGTAGTGTTGCTGATTTTTTCGTTGTAGTAGGTCTTCTTGGCAATTGTTACCGAGGAGGCGAAGGAGGCTAGTAGAGATTGTATTTTTTCTAGGTCAGATGGGTTGCCAGTTTTGTACCACTTCCTTTTCCGCCACTCTGAGGGTAGTACGTAGGGCACGGATGCTATCTGTCTGCCAAGGTCGGGGTTGGAAAGATCGTGCAAGGTTTAGTCAGGGTTCCCATTTTTTTTTCACTGACAAAACTTAAAACCTTTTCCATGACTTTTTCATGAGCTAAAGTGAATTTTCCATGACTTTACGGCACCTGAAGTGTGTAGAATTTAGCATACTTTTTGGGCTAAATATTAAATGTTTAACATTCAAAATACTGTCAATGCATTTATTGTCGACTCTGAAGTCCTAATGATAACAGAACGCTGTAGTTGCGTTAGGGAGAAACTAAAATTCCATGACTTTTCCAAACTTTCAGTGAATTTAGAAAATTCCATGACTTTTCCAGGCCTGGAAAATTACCTTTTCAATTTCCATGACTTTTCCAGGATTTCCATGACCGTGGGAATCCTGTTTAGTGGCTAGAGGGCACACATGCTGTCCAGCCAGGAGTTCAATGTGGAGGCGAGCGACTCTGTAGCAGTATCCACATCTTAGTGAGGACAGTGTGCTGGGAGGAGGTTAGGCAGAGGCGACCATTGATGCAAAGTGAGTAGGTGAGGAACAGCTGAGTGTGAAGGGGAAGGCATTGTGATGGAGTGACCATCACTAGAGTTGTGGGTGTGCTCTGACCCGAAGGGGAAGTCAATGTGATGGAGTGACCATCACTAGAGTTGTGGGTGTGCTCTGACCCGAAGGGGAAGGCATTGTGATGGAGTGACCATCACTAGAGTTGTGGGTGTGCTCTGACCCGAAGGGGAAGTCAATGTGATGGAGTGAGCATCACTAGAGTTGTGGGTGTGCTCTGACTGCCACCCCAACGAGCCTGGCTCTTTGGCGTTGCGGTCAGGGCCCCCGCTTAGTAACCCAGAGACCCGGGTTCAAGTCCCGGTGGGGTGCCCGGTGGGGTGACTTCTCCTCCCCTTCGCTACAACTGGTGTCAGAATTGGATGGCTTGCTATGAGGTCATCAGATGTCCACCCACTGTGTGAGAAGTATGGTGGGAGATGCGTGAGGGGACACCTGAGTGTACGTTGGTGCTGCGGTCAGAGCCACTGTTTACCACCCTGGAGACCTGGGTTCGAGTCCCGGTGGGGTGACTTTTCCTACTACATATTTACTTGTATGCTTTACACTTGTTTTACCTTTTATGCTTCTACCACATATTGATTTTACTGGTATGCTTTTACAGTTGTTTTACCTTTTATGCTTCTACAACTACTTTATCTGTTATGCCTTTATATATTGTCCTTTGCTTTTATTTTTGTGAAGCACATTGAATTGCCATTGTGTATGAAATGCGCTATACAAATAAACTTGCCTTGCCTTGCCTTGCCTTGTGAGTTTGCGTAGGTTGCGATGGTATGTGACCATGAGAGGAGTGCTGGTTGGTAGCTCTGGTAGACTGATTGTGAAATGGATGACAAAATTGGTCTGATACATGCAGTGGTGTTACCTTCTGGCAGTTCTTAGTGAAGATCAGGTCAAGTTGGTTTCCATTTTTGTGAGTAGGGGTGGCCAGATGGAGGTCGAATGAATTCATCAGGTCCTTGAAGTCCTTGGCATATGGTTTGTTAATAAAACCAGCAGCAATAGCGAGTGGGATTATGCGTGGGAATAATCTGGCTGCGGAGCTGGAACAAGTCTGGGACTGTCTCCTGCCATCTCCCGCAATCTCCAAAATTAAGCCTAATTAAACAGCACCCATCCACCATATTGAGTTTTTTCTGCATACATAACTGTCCCCTTGTTACTTGCTTGTTCGTAATATGTCCGCATGCTCAGCATTTTATATAAGTTATGATGACAAAACAGCCATATTATGAGAGAGAGAGAGAGAGAGAGAGAGAGAGAGAGAGAGAGAGAGAACGCGCGTGTTTGTGACAGAGAGTGGGTGCGGGGGTTGTGGGTCGTCAGCAGCCTAAAACTGGGGGGGTCATGGTCTGAAACGTTTGGGAACCCTTGTTCTAAGGGAATGCTATAGGAGAGAGAGAGATAGTGTATCCTAAGGGGAATGCTATGGGAGAGAGAGCTAGTGTGTTCTTAGGGAATGGGCCAGTGTGGATAAAACTATTAGCACCGAGGCAGCCCCCTAATGGCCCCGCCTGGCTCCACAGTGTAAAAGTGGCAAACTGGGGAAACAGCCTTCTCATACTACTACAAAAATACTAACTGCTCAGATCAAAGTCCCTTCAGACAGTCAGACACTTCCCTGCTCTGATCAAAGTCCCTTCAGGCAGTCAGAGACTTCGCCTCTAGCCTCTACCAGCCCTGGCAGATGGGCACCCCTGGGGGCCGTGGTTCTGCCTGAGGTTTCTTCCTAGTATAAAACAGGGAGTTTTCCTGACCGATACCTGAGGTTTCTTCCTAGAATTTACACAAATCGAACAAACAGGGAGTTTTTTCTGACCCCTGTTGCTCCCTGGGGACGCTAACAACCCGACAACACCTAAATGGACTTTTTCGTTCCAGCGCCACTGGACTACAAGGAATGTTGTCTTGTGTTCTTCCATTCCAGCGCCATTGGACTGCAAGAAATGTTGTCTTGTGTTTTTCTTGTCAAACTATGAAGCACTTTGAGTTGCACCTTGTATAAATTGTGCTATACAAGATTATTATTATTATTATTATTATTATTATTATTACACACACACACAAACACACTCACACACAAACACACTCACACACACACACACACACTACTACTACTATAACTAGCATGAGATGTGAGGTTCCACAAGGCACTATTCTAGGGCCTGTTTCTATGCAGTCTTTAGATGCAGATATCACACACACACACACACACACACACACACACACACTACTATAACTAGCATTAGATGTGGGGTTCCACAAGAAACTATTCTGGGGCCTGTTTCTATTCAATCTAATTATGCAGATATCACTGTCTCTCTCTCTCACACACACACACACACGCACTACTATAACTAGCATTCGATGTGGGGTTCCACAACTCACTATTCTAGGGCCTGTTTCTATTCAGTCTTTAGATGCAGATATCACACACACACACACACACACACACACACACACACTACTATAACTAGCATTCAATGTGGGGTTCCAGAACTCACTATTCTGGGACCTGTTTCTATTCAGTGTTTAGATGCAGATATCACACACACACACACGCACACTAGTAGAACTAGCATTAGATGTGGGGTTCACCAAGGCTCTTTTCTGGGACCTGTTTCTATTCAGTCTTTAGATGCAGATATCACACACACACACCCACACACACACACACACACACACATTCACACACTTATAATAACTAGCATTAGATGTGGGGTTCCACAAGACACTATTCTGGGGCCTGTGTCTATTCAGTCTTTAGATGCATCAGACATCAGACACACACACACACAGACACGCATGTGCATACCTTCTCCTGGTATTGTCGCCGTGAGGAGTCGAGGGACTGGATGAGGGCGGTGGCATGTCCGATGAAGACAGCGTAGCAGGTGGCGCCCACGATCATGCTCAGCATGGTCAGCCAGATGTCCGACAGACTCTCGGGGGCCTGACGACCGTAGCCGATGCACAGCATGTGACTCATGGCCTTGAAGACGGCAAACGAGTACAGCTCGCTCCACGTGTCGTTCTGTACAGGAGGGGAGAGATGGAGAGAGAGAGAGAGAAAGATAATCAACAATCATTGCCTTAACACTAGAAGTCCCAGAGAGGGGCCATTTGGCCTTTTTACCTAGAAAACCCACAAGAGGGCCAATTGGCCCCAAGTCCCCCCTGTGGACACTCATTTTGTTATGGAAATGTGGCTGTTAGTGGCACACGGCCAGAGCCACTTGAACCTGTGTGGGGGAGGGCACTAAGGCTGCTCGATTATGAAAAAAATAAGAATCACAATTATTTGGGCCAAAAGTGAAATCACGATTATTCAAACGATTATTTTGTTTTCCTCAGTAACATGCTTCATTTATTGAAAATTTATTTAAAAACATTTCGAAAAAACATTCTTGTACCTTCGGATTTTCCCTAATACCTTTCTTCGTAAACATCTCCTTTGATGTCTAACGTACAAACAGTAGACATGTCTAATGCATACATATAATGTACAGTACAAACAGTAGAAAATAATTAGGACAAAAACATTGTTTCCCTCGATTTTATGTGTTGTGAGATTGTTTGGCCCTGAAATCGTTATCACGATTAGAAATCGATTAATTGAGTAGCCCTACAGAGGACCACACCTTTACAGCTACTGGACGAAGCTTCAATCAATCACACCCCTCTGCCCTCTGCTGTATACCAAGCGAAAGAAACTGCTTGATCCAAACACAAAGTAGTAGTAGCCTGTAGTCATAAAGAAATGCCGTTAAATGATTTTTGTCGGACTTGTGAGGTGAACATGAGAGTGGCTGGTGTTGGCCATTTAATATTGATATTCGAAAAACGAATCAGTGCGATCAAAGGCGAAAAAGACCACAACAACAGCGTTCTCGCAAAGCCCAATCGACTTGGCTACCAGCGGGGCTAACTGATAAATTAAACTTTTACCGAAGCCGGTCGGTAGCATTGCGAAAACGTCCTTTCCCGCAACAAATGCTTCAAGGGCTGCCCTTTGCTGTATTTTCAGAGAGAACTTCCCTTTGAATTCGTCCTAAACAGCAGCTACAGCTGCATTGAAATCTTGCGTTTGCTCCACGTTTGCCATGTTGACAGTGACTGAGATTTCCGGTCGTCAAACTACCGCGTCATTACCATTTTGAAATGCTCGATTTTCATTGGCCCCATATTCCTGCCGGAGCAGAAACGGTGTAGATAGGCAGCTTGGCCAGACTGACTTGCTCGCGAAATGAAAATGCAGCGTCACAGGCAGTATGGGCACGCCCAGGCTAAGTGAACATAGCCGTAAAGACTTAAACTGGACTATGAGCTGTATGCAGTGGAAAGGATCAACAGGAAGGAAGGGATCAAACACACTGACATTTATTGTTAAAAAACAAAACAAAATAAAAAACATATTTACAAAGAATGAAAAAGCAACTTTTTTTTTTTCCCCCAGTTTTGGCGTGGAGGGTTATTGCAGAAGTAATTGTTATTTTTTGTGTGCTAAAAATAGTAAAAACAAAAATTAAAAAAAGAAGAAGAAACCCAAGCATATTTACAAAAAATGAAAAACCATTCATTATGTGTGAAATACATTTGATCAGTCACTCACAAACCTGGCACTGCCATTGCTCCTTTCGGCATTTCCCACATGTATATCGGTAGCAGTCAACACAGCGCACAGTTGCATGATTGTCCTTACATTTCATTTTAGCCTGACACCTGGCTCTTTTTCCTAGTTGTGGTGTGGAGGGTTGTTTCCTCATTCTCACATTCACACAAAAGTAGCCAACATGACTACACCACTCACTGCGTGCACGTGGACAAGTTGAATCCGATTGGAAATGGTTTGGGATCGTATCGAATTCATGTGCACAGGCTAAAGATCGTATAGGGATTGGTTTCGCGAATCCGATTGCAACTCCTGGCTTAAGCCGATGTTAATCCGCTTGGTGCCGCCTTGTGCACGGTTATTGGTTTGGATTCGCGTACTGCGCATGTAAAACCACTTGATCCCAGAAGCTTCTGTCCCTGATTTTCATCCATACTGAATGTCGAGGCTTTCTATCGCCTGCTCTCAACAAGTCTCGTTGTCCTCAATTGCTTGTAATATCAAACGCCGACGGCACAGTTCATGTCGTATCAAGGAAACCAAAAACGCTGTTTGTTCTTTCATACGGACTTCCAAACAAAGGAGAATGCACAACATGCATGCAAATGCTGCTCTGTCAACCTCCTCGAGCGCTATCTTTGTTTTGTATGCCGCCAGATAGTTTGTTTATTTTCTTTTTAGCAGCCGTCAACCTGAAGTAGTTCTAACACAATTTGTTGAAAGGAATATAGCGCCATCTAGCATAGCGGAAACGGCCAGATCTCTGACCATTATCCGCTAACACGAACTCTCATGTGCACAGGGATTTGGGACAGACCACCCGTTGGGTAGCAACTCCCAATCCAATCCCAATCCAATCCGATCCTACCATGTGCCCGTAGTCACTGAAAGGTCTGACCCCCTCACCCCACACACTGCCACTAACAGCGTCGTTACCGTAACAAAATGAGTGATTAGTGTATTCGGGAAAAGCGGTCGGGCCAAATGGCCCCTATGCTGGGACTTCTAGGTAGGTAGACAGAAAAATGCTGGGACTTCTAGTGTTGTTAAACATGGCAAAGGCGTACAGCTCGCTCCACGTGTCGTTCTGCAGAGAGAACGAGGGAGAGAGAGAGAGAGAGAGAAAGAGGAAGAGAGAGTGAGAGAGAGTGAGAGGGAGACAGAAAGAGAGAAAGAGGGAGAGAGAGTGAGAGAGAGGGAGAGAGAGACAGAAAAAGAGAGAGGGAGAGATAGGCAGAGAGAGAAAGAGGAAGAGAGTGAGAGAGAGGGAGACAGAAAGAGAGGGAGAGAGAGAGGGAGAGAGAAAGAGGAAGAGAGAGTGAGAGGGAGACAGAAAGAGAGAGAGAGGGAGAGAGAGACAGAAAAAGAGAGAGGGAGAGATAGGCAGAGAGAGAAAGAGGAAGAGAGTGAGAGAGGGAGACAGAAAGAGAGAGAGAGGGGGAGAGAGAGAGAAAGAGAGAAAGAGGAAGAGAGAGAGAAAGAGGAAGAGAGAGTGAGAGAGAGGGAGACAGAAAGAGAGGGAGAGAGAGAGAGGGAGAGAGAAAGAGGGAGAGAGAGAGAGAAAGAGGAAGAGAGTGAGAGAGGGAGACAGAAAGAGAGGGAGAGAGAAAGAGGGAGAGAGAGTGAGAGAGAGAGGGAGACAGAGAGGGAGAGAGAGGGAGGGAGAGAGCCTCCATACATCCACCTATCAGTAAGACACCATTATACAGCAGAGACCATCATCACACACACACACTCACACACACACACACACACACACACACACACACACACACACACACACTCTCTGTCTCTCTCTCTCCCTCCCTCTCTCTCTCTCTCTCTCTCTCTCTCTATTTATATATATATATATATATCTATCTCTCTCTCTCTCTGCCTCTCCCTATCACTCTCTCTCTGTCTCTCTATCTCACACACACACGTGCTCTGTCTCTCTCTCTCCCTCCCTCTCTCTCTCCCTTTCTCTCCTTTTCTCTCTATCGCTCTCTCTCTCTCTCTCTCTCTCTCTATTTATATATATATATCTCTCTCTATCTCTCTCTCTCTGTTTGTCTGTATCTGTCTCTGTCTCTCTCGCTCTCTCTCTCTGTCACTCTCTCTCTGTCACTCTCTCTCTCTGTCACTCTCTCTCTCTCTGTCACTCTCTCTCTCTGTCACTCACTCTCTCTCTCTCTCTCTGTCACTCTCTCTCTGTCACTCTCTCTCTCTGTCACTCTCTCTCTCTCTCTGTCACTCTCTCTCTCTCTGTCTCTCTGTCACTCTCTCTCTTTGTCACTCTCTCTCTCTCTCTGTCTCTCTCTCTGTCACTCTCTCTCTCTCTCACTCTCTCGCTCTCTCTCTCTGTCTCTCTCTGTCTCTCTCTCTCTCTCTGTGTCTCTGTCACTCTCTCTCTCTCTCTCTCTCTGTCACTCTCTCTCTCTTTGTCTCTTTCTCCTATTCCAACTTGCATAACATTATTCTGCTTATTACAAGGCTACTACATGGGTGCACACACACACACACACACACACACACACACACACACACACACACACGCACACACACACACACACACACCCCTAGGTCTGGGCTATGGGAATAAAGTAGAGAGGTAAAGAGATGGGCGATCATCAGTCCTCAGCAGGGGCAGCCGGTTGCACCAACTGGTCTTTGTTAGGCCAGGAACATCATCAGAGACACTTCCCATCCCTCCCATGGACTATTCACCTTACTACCATCTGGTAGAAGGTTCCGCAGCATCACTGTCCGCACCTCCAGAATGGGGAAGAGCTTCTTCCCGCAGGCAGTCAGACTGCTGAATAACCTGTAGTGCAATACTTTTGGACTGTAATTTCTTAGTAACTCAGGTTGCAAACCAGCACGTCACAGCACACTGCACCTTATGCCCCCACACTTTTCTGCTGCTACTACTTATATTTATTTACATTACATTACATTACACTTAGCTGACGCTCTTATCCAGAGCGACTTACAGATATTTACAGGGTTTTAGTTACAGTCCCTGGAGCAGTGTGGGGTTAGATGCCTTGCTCAAGGGCATCTCAACCATGGGTAGGGCGGGATTCGAACCAGCAACCTTCCGATCGCAAGACCATCTCCCTAACCACTAGGCCGCAGCTGCCCGACATAGAATAGTCTTTTGTTTACAATATAGACATAGAATAGTCTTTTGTTTACAAATCATACCACTAGCCTTGCTGCTATTATTTATATTTATTTAGAATAGTCTGTTGTTTACAAATCACACCACTAGCCTTGCTGCTATTATTTATATTTATTTAGAATAGTCTTTTGTTTACAAATCACACCACTAGCCTTGCTGCTATTATTTATATTTATTTAGAATAGTCTTTTGTTTACAAATCACACCACTAGCCTTGCTGCTATTATTTATATTTATTTAGAATAGTCTTTTGTTTACAAATCACACCACTAGCCTTGCTGCTATTATTTATATTTATTTAGAATAGTCTTTTGTTTACAAATCACACCACTAGCCTTGCTGCTATTATTTATATTTATTTAGAATAGTCTTTTGTTTACAAATCACACCACTAGCCTTGCTGCTATTATTTATATTTATTTAGAATAGTCTTTTGTTTACAAATCACACCACTAGCCTTGCTGCTATTATTTATATTCATTTAGAATAGTCTTTTGTTTACAAATTATACCACTAGCCTTGCTGCTATTATTTATATTCATTTAGAATAGTCTTTTGTTTACAAATCACACCACTAGCCTTGCTGCTATTATTTATATTTATTTAGAATAGTCTTTTGTTTACAAATCACACCACTAGCCTTGCTGCTATTATTTATATTTATTTAGAATAGTCTTTTGTTTACAAATCACACCACTAGCCTTGCTGCTATTATTTATATTTATTTAGAATAGTCTTTTGTTTACAAATCACACCACTAGCCTTGCTGCTATTATTTATATTCATTTAGAATAGTCTTTTGTTTACAAATCATACCACTAGCCTTGCTGCTATTATTTATATTTATGTAGAACAGTTTACTGTTTACAAATCACACCACTAGCCACAGTGCTCTGCTAAAAGCCATGCCCTGTCTAGAGTGTTTGTTCTAGGTCACCTGCAAACTTGACCTGCCTTGTTTACAACTGTGTTGTACTGTATGTACAGATGTGTACAGGAGAGTGTAAGCGTGTGTGTGTGTGAGTGTGTGAGTGCGTGTGAGTGGGTGAAGTGAATCTGTGTAGTCCCTCAGTAGTGTATGTAGGCACTATTATGTATCTGTCTTGTCTATACTGTGTTTTAACAGTTACGTGTCTATACTGTGTCCATACTGTGTTTTAACAGTTACGTGTACCACCAATTGTTCCCGGTGAAATGTTGTCTCGTCTCACTATGTACTGTGTATATGGCTGAAATGACAATAAAAACCTACTTGACTTGACTTGACTTGAACTGCTAAATTGGTCTTTGTTAAGACCAGTCTTCGGGACGCTCTTAGACAAAGAGAGATGACAGAGAGGGACAGTTGAAGATAAGAGAGAGTGTGTATGTGTGTGTGTGTGTGTGTGTGTGCGTGCAGTGTGTGTGGGCTACTTGCAAAAAAAAAAAAGATACAGATGTGTGTGTGTGTGTGTGTGTGTGTGTATAGTGTATGTATGTGTGTGTCTGTGAGTTTATCCTGAAAAGATAGAGCGCACACACACACACACACACACTACACAGAGCAAGAGAGATAGAGATGGATAGCAGGAGTGAGAGAGGCAGAAAGAGAGAGAGAGAGGAGGGGGAGAGAGAGAGGGAGAGAGGGAGGGAGAGAGAGAGGGAGAGGAGGGGGAGGGAGGGAGAGAGAGAGAGAGAGGAAGATAGGGAGAGAGAAAGGGAAATGGAGCGAGAGGGAGAGACAGGGAGAGAGAGGGGGGCGGTTGGTGGAGGGAGAGAGGGAAAGAGAGATAGATGAAAAGAGAGAGAGGGAAATAAATGGAAAGGTTCTCTCTGTGGGTATATTGTGAAAACACTGGAGTGAATATGACTGAATTATACACGAATAGAAGAAGCAACTGTGTGTGTGTGTGTGTGTGTGTGTTGTATGTGTGTGCTATTGTGCTGTTTGAGTGATACTGTCCTTACACAACCTAGTTCAGTGATGGTACAGTTTGTCATGCTTTATGTGATTTTATCCTGTGAGTAACGCACACACACACACACAGAAAACCCTCTGACAAACACACACACACATATGTACACACACACACACACACACACACACAGAAAACCCTCTGACAAACACACACACACACACATATGTACACACACATGCACACGCACACACAAACCCACTGACACACACACACACACACACACACACACACACACACACTCGCACACAGACACATACTCACACACACACACACACATAGATAGAAACGTGTGTGTTTGACTACAGGTGCCTGTGTGTGTGCATGTGTGTATGTGTACTGTACATATGTGTGTGTGTGAGAGGGTTTTTGTGTGTGTGTGTGTGCATGTGTGTATGTGTACAAATGTGTGTGTGTGAGAGGGTTTTCTGTGTGTGTGTGTGTGTGTGCATGTGTGTGTGTACATATGTGTGTGTGTGAGAGGGTTTTCTGTGTGTGTGTGTGTGTGTGTGCATGTGTACATGTGTGTGTGTGTGAAAGGGTTTTCTGTGTGTGTGTGTGTGTGTATGTGTACTGTACATATGTGTGTGTGTGAGAGGGTTTTCTGCGTGTGTGTGTGTGTGTATGTGAACATGTGTGTGTGTGAGAGGGTTTTCTGTGTGTGTGTGTGTGTGTGTGTGTGTGTGTGTGTGTGTGTGTGTGCATGTGTGTATGTGTACAAATGTGTGTGTGTGAGAGGGTTTTCTGTGTGTGTGTGTGTACATGTGTGTGTGTGTGTGAGAGGGTTTTCTGTGTGTGTGTGTGTGTGCATGTGTGTATGTGTACAAATGTGTGTGTGAGAGGGTTTTCTGTGTGTGTGTGTGTGCATGTGTGTATGTGTACAAATGTGTGTGTGTGAGAGGGTTTTCTGTGTGTGTGTGTGTGTGTGTATGTGTGTGTGTGTGTGTGTGTGTGTGTATGTGTACATGTGTGTGTGTGTGTGAGGGTTTTCTGTGTGTGTGTGTGTATGTGTACATGTGTGTGTGTGTGAGAGGATTTTCTGTGTGTGTGTGTGTGTGTATATGTGTGTGTGTGAGAGGGTTTTCTGTGTGTGTGTGTGTGTGTATATGTGTGTGTGTGAGAGGGTTTTCTGTGTGTGTGTGTGTGTGTTACTCACAGGATAAAATCACATAAAGTATGACAAAGTGTACCACACACACACACACACACACATAAACACAAACCCTCTGACACACACACACACACACACACACAGACCCCCCCCCCACACAGACACACACAGATAGACTGTCTTTCTGTCTATCTATCGCTGTCTCTCTCTCTCTCTCTCTCTGTCTCTCTACCCTGACGTTTCTTTTGTCGGTATGTTATCTACCTCACACTTTCATCTAAGAAGGTTTGTGGACACACACACACACACACACACACACACACACACACACACACACACACACACACACACACACACCTCTATGTTATCTACCTCACACACTTTCATCTAAGAGGGTTTGTGGACACACACACACACACACACACACACACACACACACACACACACACACACACACCTCTATGTTATCTACCTCACACACTTTCATCTAAGAGGGTTTGTGGACACACACACACACACACACACACACACACACACCTCTATGTTATCTACCTCACACTTTCATCTAAGAGGGTTTGTGGACACACACACACACACACACACACACACACACACCTCTATGTTATCTACCTCACACTTTCATCTAAGAGGGTTTGTGGACACACACACACACACACACACACACACACACACACACACACACACACACACACACACACCTCTATGTTATCTACCTCACACTTTCATCTAAGAGGGTTTGTGGACCTTGATCACACAGCTGAGGAAAAAGAGACAGAATAACAAAATAGAAGGAGAAGAGAGGAGAAGAGAGGAGAAGAGAGGAGGAGGGAGGAGAAGAGAGGAGAAGAGAGGTTATAAGAGGAGAAGAGAGGAGAAGAGAGGAGAAGAGAGGAGGAGGAGAGAGATAGATGGTAAAGCGTGGGGAGAGAGGAGAAGAGAGGAGAAGAGAGGAGAAGAGAGGAGGAGAAGAGAGGAGAAGAGAGGTTATAAGAGGAGAAGAGAGGAGAAGAGAGGAGAAGAGAGGAGGAGGAGAGAGATAGATGGTAAAGCGTGGGGAGAGAGGAGAAGAGAGGAGAAGAGAGGAGAAGAGAGGAGGAGAAGAGAGATAGATGGTAAAGCGTGGGGAGAGAGGAGAAGAGAGGAGAAGAGAGGAGAAGAGATAGATGGTAAAGCGTGGGGAGGGAGGAGAAGAGAGGACAAAAGAGGAGAAGAGAGGAGAAGAGAGGAGAAGAGAGGAGGAGAAGAGAGATAGATGGTAAAGCGTGGGGAGGGAGGAGAAGAGAGGAGAAGAGAGGAGAAGAGATAGATGGTAAAGCGTGGGGAGGGAGGAGAAGAGAGGACAAAAGAGGAGAAGAGAGGAGGAGAGAGGAGAAGAGAGGAGAAGAGAGATAGATGGTAAAGCGTGGGGAGAGAGGAGAAGAGAGGAAAAGAGAGGAGAAGAGAGGAGGAGAAGAGAGGAGAAGAGAGGTTATAAGAGGAGAAGAGAGGAGAAGAGAGGAGAAGAGAGGAGGAGGAGAGAGATAGATGGTAAAGCGTGGGGAGAGAGGAGAAGAGAGGAGAAGAGAGGAGAAGAGAGGAGGAGAAGAGAGATAGATGGTAAAGCGTGGGGAGGGAGGAGAAGAGAGGAGAAGAGAGGAGAAGAGAGGAGGAGAAGAGAGGAGAAGAGAGGACAAAAGAGGAGAAGAGAGGAGAAGAGAGGAGAAGAGAGGAGAAGAGATAGATGGTAAAGCGTGGGGAGGGAGGAGAAGAGAGGACAAAAGAGGAGAAGAGAGGAGGAGAGAGGAGAAGAGAGGAGAAGAGAGATAGATGGTAAAGCGTGGGGAGAGAGGAGAAGAGAGGAAAAGAGAGGAGAAGAGAGGAGGAGAAGAGAGGAGAAGAGAGGAAAAGAGAGGAGAAGAGAGATAGATGGTAAAGCGAGAGGACAGAGAGAGGCAGATTAGGGATCCAATCTTTTAGGTATACTTTGTTTTTTGTTTTTTTCGATCCGTCAACGGACGGACGGACGGACGGACGGATATTTAGATATATGTATATTTGTGTACAGTTTTTTGAAAAAACTCAGCTGGTACCTTGCTCCAAACATCTTGAAGAACTAACCACAGATCTCCTGTGGACGTAGGCTTCACAGCAAAACCGGCCACAAGTCGGCCGAGACACATTTTGAGTTATTCACAGATTCTGAAAGTGTAGGTTCTAAACTTTCCAATGATACCTTACACGTGGAAATCGGATAATATGTGAAGAAGTTGTGGCCATTTGAAAGCATGCACATCTTAAAACACAAAGCTGAGAAAACCTCTCCTAAAGATGAAGTAGTTCTCACCTCTGGGCGCTGAATGTTGCTCGTTTGCATGACATCAAGATAAAGCCCTCCCCTGTACAGCCTACAGACGTTTCCAGGTCAAAACGGTAAAGTTTGTTTGCGTTTTGGCCTTTCGTCCACACTTTTTGAGAACGGATTCCAAAGTGAGAAAGTCTGACAACGCCGCCGTTTCGTTTTCGTGTAGACCGGCAAAACGCAACCTTTTGAAAAAAAGATGACGTCGTCGCCCCTTCACCTTGCGCTGCACATATAACAACAACTTCAAACTTTTCCAAACTGGTTGCTGTCGAATAAATTGTGATTTGATTAGCTTGTACTGTAGGCTGGCTGTTGTGCAATTGTTTCTACTGCCATTAAACAGGCTGTATGGTAGGCTAGTAAGCTATAACAAGGACGTCTTGTGGGCTTTCATTACTCTTTAATTATTTAAAAAGCAACTGTCGCTGCTTCCGACTCCCCCCAGTAACAACACGCATTGCTAAAATCAACAGGTTTTAAGCGAATAATTGCGCAGTTGTCTCAAGTTTATTTGCAGCTCCTTCTATTTTTTCATTTTCTGCTCCGTATCGCTTAAGTGGGTCAATTTAACGACGTGACATCTCACAACAGCGGCAAACTTTTACAAACAGGTTGTTGTGGGATACTTTGGGGTAAAAATCGTCTGCAGTGTAGGCTCTGTGTAATGCAACTGTTTCTACCTTCTGACATTGAACTACAAAATGTTTGGTGTAATTGGTTGATCATATACCCAACTATAATCCTGCAAAATCCCTGACTTTGTGTGTACCCCCTGTGTGTGACCTGATGCTGGGTTGAAGGCACCTGCAGAAAGCTGTTGCACAGTAGACAGACAGACAGACAGACAGGCAGGCAGGCAGGCAGACAGATAGATAAATAGATAAATAGATCGACAGATAGATAGATAGATAGATAGATAGACAGACAGACAGACAGATAGACAGATAAATAGATCGACAAATAGATAGATAGATAGATAGATAGATAGATAGATAGACAGACAGACAGACAGACAGATAGACAGACAGATAGATAGATAGATAAATAGATCGACAGATAGATAGATAGATAGATAGATAGACAGACAGATAGACAGACAGACAGATAGATAAATAGATCGACAGATAGATAGATAGACAGACAGACAGACAGATAGATAGATAGACAGACAGACAGACAGACAGACAGACAGATAGATAGATAGAGATAGATAGAGATATTTCTATAACACTGCAGGAGTGAGAAGCAGGAGAAGTTCAGTCGTGTGAAACTCATCTCTACCTCTCAGAAAGCTCAGTCTGACAGGCTATTACTAAAAATACATCCAGTCCCAAACGCAGCCACAGAGACAGGTGCTGCTAAAAGTAGGCTCCTCACACAGTATTAAAGGCTTTACAACCCAATACACAATATTGATGATGAACCATGATGAACGTCCGCACCAGTCGATTGACGAACACGAACCAGCAGGAAGAATAGGAGGAGAGGTGGTACAATTGACTTGTTTGGACTTTCATCATGGCAGCAACGAGAAACTACAGCAAGGTACTGCTTGTCAAAACTGTTTTATTAATAAATGTTGCGCACACTTACACAGGGCCTTTGTTGTACTACCGATGGAGTGTGGAGTTTCTTCGAGCTGTTTTAATGGTTTAAAAATAGCGTAGTCATCATGCTTCGTCTATGGCACCTACCACTTCTATTGTTAGCCTTCTGGGACAAACGATAAAAAATAGTTAAACTCCGAATGCAACAGGCAAAATGGATTTTGCTCCTCCGTACACATACCAACTCGGTATGATGTTTTAACATGCCAATTTTCATTTTACACCGAAGTTCTCCTTTAAATGCCGTTTTCTCAAAATGAGTTTTTTGTCATTTTCCAGTGCACATTTCTCAGCTTGTGTAGCACCTAGGCACAACAAACTTTCTAGTTATACACATAGCAGTATTCTGAAGATATTTACAGAGGGATTTGTGGATAAATTGTTTCTGATTTGCCAGATTTATGTGTCATTTTAGCTAAAAAAAATCATGGCGAAAATAGGGTTTTTAAGGCTATGGACAGTATATTTTGATTTCCTGGGTAATGAAAGCAGATATCCTTAAATCCCTCTGTATTTTTTTGATCTTGCATATAAACAAAATGAAAAAAGAATTTTACACCTGGCTTTATCACACTTTTAGATTTATGCACCGGAAATATATACAAACATACTGCATATTTAATGAGAGGACGGCCAATTTGCATAATTAAATATGCAAATTTCAAAAACTTGTAATACATTTTTTTTTTCAGACTTATGTAAGCAATCAACTGGTAAAGTTTCATGGTGATATCTACTATTTTAAAATTTTTACCCTATTCACCTGTAGTGTCTCGCCTTAAAGGTCTCATTACATCGTTTTTTTCATTCATGGCTGTCCACTAAAGGCAAGTGCTTAACACAATTATTTTCTGTTATGCCCCCTCTAGAAAGAAGAAAACATTTTGCGGCCCCCCACAACTACTCCGCGACTACTGTACAACAGTATCATTTGTCAATAAAATTGTTAGAAGCACACCCCTGCATAGCATTGTAACCTAATTAGATTAGATTCGATTAGATTCAACTTTATTGTCATTACACATGTATAAATACAGGTAACGAAATGTCATAATACAGGTAACGAAATGTCGTTATTAACATAGAAAACAAAAAAAGAAATACAGATAAATGATAACAAAGAATAACTTCATTGATATTTTTTTTCAGTCTGCACTGTGGTTGACGTGCCATTACGTTTTATTTTAGTACGGTACACATCATGCCAGCAACAGTGCGTGAATTGAGGTGAAACGTCTTTAAGCTCCAAAAAAAATATCCAGTTGTAACAACTTATCTCTTTTGAGTAGCCTAATCTAATGATTTACTCAATGCAAAGACATAAACACTGTCAAATATTTCGCAATAACATACATTTATTGAGCGATCTGTTTCTTGTTTTAACATATTCACATTTGCTCATAACCAAAGTGGCACTAACAATAAATAGATGTTAGATATTCGCACTGTTTGAGCCTCAAATGTTCTACAGAATACAAAACACAGTTCAAGTGATTATGATGTGAAGTTGGTCAATTATACAACTCTAGTGGATTGACACACTTTGATAAATCAAATGTTCCTCTAGCTTAAGTGATATTAATAGTTAATAAATAACTTGCAATGGACACCTAAGGATAAGGGTGAAAACCTCAAGTCCTAACTTAGTGTTACTAATGAAGCCAAGCTAGGATGGAAGACTCAACACATGATCAACTCAAAGTCTATATGAAAACAGTGTGCATGTTTACATAAGATATAAGTTTAACACTTCCTGGTTGTGTTAAGCAATACTCTAACTATGCTTAAGTTCCTTACGCAAATGTTGCTTGTGCGTTTTCTTTGTTTCGGGTTGAGTTGCATCCAGTCCTTCCTTGTGTGTTAAAGAATCCTTGGCGTCACTGTAAAGTAGTCAGTGGTGATCACGATCAGTGATCCGATGCATAAAGAAGGGTACTTTTAACTTAGGAAAGTTGTCTCTCAGCCGTAGCTGGGAATCGAGTTCTTGATTAAAGGGTTTCCTACTGTGGTTCGTTGCGCATAGACATTTACAGAAACTATACTCCCTCAGCGTCTTCGCAGGAAATCCCACGGATTAGGAGTTGTCCATTTCATTCAACTCAACAAATGCCGCCCTGTAATCGCAGCTATACAACTGGGCAAAGGGGGACCGGTCGCCTTTCGAGTAAAACTTAACATACTGGAGTTAAAGTACATTCTGTCATTGTCCAAAGGTCCATTCTTTGTCTACTTAGCTGCACTTGTTGAGTTTCTTTGTTGTCTGCCAAAAGTACCCGGATGGCTTGCTATCTTCGGTAGTATTTTGCAGTGTGCAAGCGAACTACACTACGCTATCCCAGAAGTCACCGGGAGGTTGAAAACCGTAGAAGAAGAACCAAAAAACTTCCCGCTCGATAAAAGTAACCAAGATGGCGGAGACTCCGGTCGCTTGTCTGACAGTGTACAAATGTGCACTTCAGTAAATAAAAGCCATGTAAACAGTTGTTCACGTAACAAATGCACATAAATGTTGAGGTTATCTGATAAAATGCAACTAACCGTTTGCTACAAGCTGGCAAAATCATGATGTTAATGTAAACATCCGGGTCAGAGGACGGGGAAGATGGCGATGTTGTAGTACGTCCGAATTGTACCTGCTACTGGCTAGTTTGCTAAGTACTACTTACGAGCTAGTTTGCTAAGTAGAAGCTACTACTGTAACGGTGGGTTTATCCCCTGAGGTGTGGCCAAAGCAATCATGGGTAGTGTAGTCTCCATGTGATTGTACCTACAACACACACAGACACTGCACATACAACACCCTCACCGCCTGTACATACAATAACCCCCTCATCACACACACACACAGACACACACACACAGGAAGGGCTCTATTTTCACAATCATATGTGCACTGCCTAAAGTCTGTTGTACAAATCGCTTTGGGGGTGTTCCCGCGACAATATGCTATTTTGACGACAGGAAAAGTGAACATTGTGCCTGGTTCAAAAGGGTTGGTCTTAAGTTACTTAATTAATCATAGGTGTGTTTAGGGTGTAACATGCAATAAACCAATCAAACCAATCAGAGTTTATACTGACATTCCCTTTAAAAGCCAGCGCGATTTTGCTATTACAATGGAGGGTTTGCCTGGACATCAGGAGTGTTTTTCTTTGAAGACCGATTTGCTCGTGCATGAGCAGTTCATCTTCGGGGATGGAAGAAACCTACCAAAACCCTCACGCATTTGTTATTTTTACTTTTTCTTTAGGTCTGTTTTTTGACTTATTATAATTTCCCCTTTATGAACAATGTGAAATGCCTATTTTAAAAAGAAACAGATTGTTCAATAAATGTGCATTATTGCGAAATATCTGCCAGTGTTTATGTATTTGCGCTTAGTAAATCATTAGATTAGGATACTCAAAAGCGCTAAGTCACATGCAACTGGACATGTTTTTGGAGCTTCAAGACTTTTCCCCTCGGCAATTCACGCACTGGTGTTGACATGATGTAACCATGCCTTTAGTGGTTAACCATCGTCCCCTAACAGCCACTCGTCGAGAGCATCCATCTTGTTATATTCCAAGGCGTTATGCGCCTTAAAATAGCTTTTCAGCAATGCGCGACTGACAACAGACCAGGGGTGCGTTTCTCGAACAACTTCCTAGGTTAGCATTCTACTACCGTAGTTCTACCGAAGTTACTACCAGCATAGTGGCGAAACCCGACCGTTTCTCGAAGCACTCGTACTTCGGTAGAACTATCATTGTTGTTACTTCCATAGTGGGCTCTACACTGATGTGTACTAATAACCTGGATGGCTCACGGCCCGCTAGGAGGTGAAGCCACTGGAAGTAGTCAGGCGGCCATGTTGGTACTCCCTACCTGGCCATGTTGTCATTGGACTAAGGGCTCATTTCCACCGCCTTGTTCAGCGCGTAGCCGTGTTCAGCGCGTGGGCGTATACAATAGGTTTGTATAGGGACAGAATACGCTCAGAACACGCTTGCGGTGGAAATGGTCTAATCTGTTAACGTGCATTCTAAACGAATACGGACAGAATACGGCCACGCGCTGAACACGCAGAGAGTGCGGTGGAAATGAGCGCTTAGAGTGACAGCTCAATGGTTTGACGGCTTTTTTCACCGTTCACGAGCGCAATGCCTTACTGTACGGCGTATAACTGTTCGAACAGGTAATTTAAGGGATGTGGGAAAACATTCCATCTGTAAGTTTTCTTATCCTTGGCTTTGTTGATTTTAATTGATTTGATATGGTGAAGTGACCGTCCAGTTGAGGAGTAGTAGGCCTGTGATTTGTGAGAATGTGATGGTGGCATGTCGTCAATAATAACAACCACACCTAGGGCTGCTCAATTAATCGAATTTTAATCGTGGTAACGATTTCAGGGCCAAACGATCTCAAAACAAATAAAATCGAGGGCAACAATGTTTTTGTCCTAATTTTCCACTGTTTGTACTGTACATTAAATGTATACATTAGACATTTCTACTGTTTTCACATTAGACATCAAAGGAGACTTACTGATGTTTACGAAGAAAGGTATTAGGGAAAATCCGAAGGTACAAGAATGTTTTTTTTTTAAATGTTTTTGAATACATTTTCAATAAATGAAGCATGTTACTGAGGAAAACAAAATAATCGTTTGAATAATCGTGATTTCAGTTTTGGCCCAAATAATCGTGATTCAGATTTTTTCCATAATCGAGCAGCCTTAACCACACCGTGTATATATAGGCCTATGACAACCAAAAACAACTTGTCATCATGAAGCTGTATCCATCATATCCAGTTGCTGTCATCATCAACAACAGATGGGGATGATGACTGTGGTTTTTTATGGCCCCATGCCATGGGATGGCATATATACGACGGAGCATTAGGGCCATTCATGAAGGAGAAGATATTTTTTGATATGACGAGATTAAAGTCAACATGTTGACATTAAAGTCGGCATGTCGACATTAAACTCAAAATTCCGAGAATAAAGTTGAAATTGGATGTCGACTTTAATCTTGATGGGTCGACTTTAAACTCGACATGTCGACATTAAACTTGGAAATGTCGAGAATAAAGTTGATGTCAAGTCGACTTTAATCTCGACAAATACGTTAAATGTCGAGAAAAAAGTTGATTTTTTTTCTGAGTTTTGAATGAAGATGAGCACTGCTCCACACTGAATCAGACCCAACATGCCACCCGTGGACAATTTGGTGAAATTATACTTTGTTATTGGATTAAGCAACAAAGAAATAGGCTACTCGCTGTTTTAGCGCAGAACCACTGTGTGGTAATAAGTATTAGGACGCTGAAAAGATTGTGCTGTTGGCCAGATCCAGACCCACTCCCGCTCCAACATTTACATAACACTACATTCTTCTCCCCACATCTCCACATCCCCATACCAAGCCCATTCACACTATAATAAATAAATATACCAACATTCATCCTGTCATAAATATAGACTTATGCGAGCATGCAGGTAATCACCTTCCTTTCTGGTTGTTAATGAGTTTAATAGATAAAGTGTTTGTAGTGATTGTGTCTGCACAGGGGAAGCCTGTATCTTTTCCCTGAATTGAGGAGGACATATTCACAATTCAGCACATGAGCACTGTCTGATAAAATGGCATTTGCCTGACTAGTTGCCTGCACAAAGAGCCAACGGCACAATCTTTTCAGCGTCCTAATACTTATTACCACACCGTGGTTCTCCGCTAAAACAGCGCTAAAACAGCTAAAATCAACGTTTTCCTCGACATTTAACGTATTTGTCGAGATTAAAGTCGACTTGACATCAACTTTATTCTCGACATTTCCAAGTTTAATGTCGACATGTCGAGTTTAAAGTCGACCCATCAAGATTAAAGTCGACATCCAATTTCAACTTTATTCTCGGAATTTTGAGTTTAATGTCGACATGCCGACTTTAATGTCCACATGTTGACTTTAATCTCGTCATATCAAAAAATATCTTCTCCTTCATGAATGGCCCTAATGCTCCGTCGTACATATAATAACAGTACAGTAGTGTGAGTCTGTTTTTTTGCTTTCAAATTTAGTAGTAGTAGTAAGTTAAATTTGTTAGGTAGCCGTAGCTAGTGTAGTGTAGGTGGTGGTGGTTTGTGGTGGCTCCAAACTTACGATCTCATCTTTTCTATTATTGTGAAAATGGATTTTCTTGTGGGCCCGCAGTAAGTAAATAGAAATTGCTGTTCCCCAATCCAATGTCTCCATCCTTACTTGGCCAGGATGAGAAAGCAGGAGGGAAGGTAGGATATTTTTTTACAGCTAGCTGAAAAAATATAAAGACGTCAAGGTGTAAGGCAAATCTTATCAAAAAAAGCTGACTTCCTGCAAATAATAAAGAGCCAATCAGTGAATGTGTCAATAATAGTTCACATTTGTCGTCTTTTCTTTTTCTCATGTTTTAATGAAAAAAAACCCAAAAACTAATATAGGCCCATCATTATCACCCATTGATTGAAGAATAATTATATAATTGGCTGAGGTGGCTATTCTCTAGATCTTTTTAAGCCTTCATGATAAATGATAATAACAAATGGAAAATAGCTTGGCCTTGGGTAGCAGGGTAGGTCAGTTAGTTAAGCAAAACAAAAAGATCAAACAAATCTTTTTAAAAAGAATCAGCTTGCCTCACGACAGGTCTTTCCATTAAGTATAGACACGGGTCTGCTATTTGTATTAGGCCAAGCATCTTTCTATGCACTGCTGACTGCACGCACGATACTAAATATTCTAAAAAACACTTTTGTTGACTTACTTAGTTAGACTATCATAATAATCATAGAACAGACGTTAGAGCGGTATAAAACTTGATGTAAATAGCGCCACTCTGTTTTCAACGGTTGTCCAGGTTTCACAAGATATTTAAGTATCTCCCAATCCAAAACGATCGAAAATCTATCCATTATTATGGAAGTTATTGAACTTTTAAAACTAAAAACTTACCGCACTCCACTGTTCAATCCAATGCACGCTTCAATGTTTAGGGAGCACCAACATGGCCGCCGGTGGCTGATAGGCCGTCAGCCATCCAGGTTATTAGTACAGATCAGTGGGGCTCTACCGTTGGTCTCAGCAGGGGTAGCAGCCGTTTTGATTGGATGGCTATCTTTTTTTTTTGACATGCCATGACGGAGAATCCTTGTTGAAATTATACGATGGTGATAATAATGATTAAGCTATGGCAAACATCTGGTTAAGCCAATTACGGCGTTAAAACGTGGCCATATGGCAAAGCCGATGCATGTAGTGAAGGGAATTATATTGTTATAAATCCATAACTTTTAATAGCGTTTTGACGTCATCAGCCAATACTATTGATAAACTCCGCCACAAGGCTAATTTTCCACTGGCAGGTATAGCTCAGTGGCAAAGTGATGTGCCCCTGACACTGTTCCATTTAGTCACGAGTTTAAATCCAAATTTGACACCTATGGTAGCATTTAGCTTACGTTCCACGGTCACCACTCACGACAACATTTTAAGCTGAGTAACGGTGGCGCTTTCGGTCACGGATCACTGACCTGTTATACCGATATAATGCATTTCTTCTACATGTAGCCGTTTAATATTCAACCAAACTACAGAGTAGAGCAATATAAATCCACATTAATGTACGTGTGAGGCCACGCACATTTTAGATTTCTCTAATACAGGGGTTCTCAACCTTTTTCAAGCTGCCCCCCCCCCTGCTAGGTTATTATTGTTAGGCCCACATTATGATTATTACTGATGATCATTATGATTATTGTAATTATTTTTTTCTTATTACTATCATCATCATTACGGGTAGTGTTAGGCCTATTATCATTAATAGGCTATCGCTATACATATGTGAGGTACATGCTTTATCTGGAGATAACAATGCTGATGTCATACAAAGACTACAACACTGCAAAAACATAGCCTACTCAAGGGATCAATCAAGGGTGGTAAAGTCATGTTTAATGTTTGTGTGCAAAGGCATCAGAATTTTTTACAGAAATTAGATGTAATTTCGTGCATTCTGGTGCATTTTACAGGTTCTTAGATCTGTAGAAATAGGCTTAGCAATTATATCTATACTGGGTTGTCACTTAAAGGCATAGTGATTTGGTGGAACTTACTAAAATGTCATACAACACCATTACAAAAACTAGATCATTTTAAACTCCTCCCGCCCCCACCATTACAGCGCTGAGAGAAATAGAACTTGGATGACAGGGCTACGAACTGAACAACAGCTCAGTCTTAGCAGTTCTGCTAGCTGGGCTAAGATCACATATGCAGCTATGCAGGTTGTGGATGGAAGTTGTTGAATGCCGAAAAAGACAACGTGGACGCCATTAAACGTTTAAACAACGACCATTGGCAACAGTATCTACAAAAACACTTCAGCCAGTGTTAGTTAGCAAACGTAAACGCAACGTGAACTAGTTTAGCAAGTCAGTGTAAACTTATGTAGAAGCAACATTAGCCAACCAATGCTACCCTCCTCAAACTGTCAAAGACCCACGCATCCTACCTAGTCTTTGATCCAAGCACACAACTTTTTCCTCATTCTATCCGCCACTTTCTCTTTTCCTCTTGCTTTTTAACACTGTGAGTGCGCCCCAGAAAGTTCGTTCATGGCTGTTTTCTCAGTCGTGACTATAGTGGGGCAGTCCATATTTCAGAAAAATCGTTCACTTTGCGATACAAACATCAAATTTGGCATGCACAATGACTAGGACCTTCATCAGAAAAGCCCGTTATCCACCTGAAAATCCAAGATGGCGGCCATTTTTCAAGATGGCTGCCACAGTAAATGTGAAATAAAGGTTTTCAATGTATAAATTTGATGGCCGGACATATTGTGATAATCTGGGCACCAAATAATGTGTAATGTGGCATGACAAGTTTATTGAAGGCCAAAAAATCCAATATGATGGCTATTTTAAACTCAAATTCTCAGTTTCTGTCATAATATTATTAGAAAATAGGTTTTAAGTATAGAGGACAGCCGGGTCGATTAAAACGTGGGATGAATGAAGCAAATCATTTTTTTTCGAGATCAAAGCACTTCTGTCAAATGAAATTTAGTGAATACGATCAGCATACAAACTGACCATCCTCAGGAAAACTTGTGTCTTTATACGCCATAGCGATCAAACGTTAAAACATGAATATGAAAATCGTTTTTTCAGCCCTTAAAGTAAAATCTTACGTGTGGTCGTTTCTTTTTAATCACAAGTTCTGATTAATATTTCATGCAAAAATAATATGAACTAGTACTTAAATATGTCCTGAAGTCTGCATTGTCAAAGTTTTGAGGTTTAGATGCAGTTTATTTTTAGGTATAGGTAGGCAGTAGGCATTGTCGGGATGGTTAAAAAAACTTGTCTGAAAGAGTGAAAAGTGAACTTAATCGAAATGTGCATGTCGACATTGACGCAGGGTAAAAAAAGAATACAAATGTACCCATTTATACTATGGTAAATAAGGTGAAATTTTACCAGTGGTGAGTATACAAGTATATTGTTCAGTATGCTTAATAAAAACTATAATAAAGCCATTGGTTTTTATATATACAATATGCTGTTTCAATCATCCCGCATACATGTTTCAAACCCAACAAGTCGGGGTGGTCGAAACAAATAACAACTTTTATTCAAAGTTAAACTAGATGTACCGCATAGCGGTACATGGTATGACCGCCGCAGTGTATTGAAATGTGGGAACTGTTGGTATGATAAGTGTGTGGTAGAGCAGTGTTGTGAGGTGAGAATTTGTGTGGAAATGATTTCCTGGAAGTGGGCATGGATGTAGGTTTTGAATGAATGACATTGTGTGTGTTTGTATAGTGTGTAGGAGTGATTTGTGAAAGGAATACGCAAAATTACAATTACAGCGGCCCCTATGGGCCCAATTTTATGGCATCTGCTGTGCTTTTAGAGGTCTTTGTGTTGATTGTGCATGGCATATTTTATGCAGTTCCTACTTTCTTAGTCCAAGATATTGGCGATTCAAAATCCCAATTTTTGCATTTACCCATATCACTAGGTGGCGCTATGCTTCAAGTGAGTGTTTATGGGCTGGGTCGAGACGCCTCTGTAACACCGACATACTAACGCAAAACCGTTGTCTTGGGCAAAATTGTTGATGAATTATTTAACAAAAATAATTTTTTGACACCTAGCTTCGGCGATAAACATCGCCCCCTTTGACGAAATGTCACAAAATTTAGTACACATGAACAGAAAGCCGTTTAGAGATGGCATGTCAACATTCACCAAATTTCAGCAATTAAAAGCCAAGATATGGACTTTTGAAGAATTTTAAGGTACGTGTTAAATGTTCACAGCTGATTAGAACTCATCTAGAGAAAGGTAAGGCAGTCTTCAGAGACTTTTTCAACAGTCTGGATGATGAGGTTTCCTTCTACAAACCAATTCAGAAGAACAAGGTTGACTTCTTTCGCCAACATGCAGGCTCAGGTAGAGGTGACATGAAGGAGAAAATGCTAATAGCTGACTGTCATCTCTTCTCGCAACTCTTAATTTCCTGTCAGTCACGTGAATGTGATCTACTTGAGTTCTAGCATGAAAACCAGTCTTTCCCTGAAGCTTTGAGTGACAGTGGAAAACTCCATGTTGGTCAGAAATCTCAGCTTGTCGACATTCTGGAGACTGTTTCTTCTCTTCCAGAAAAAGAACCAAAATGTGATGCTATCATCATCGATGGATCTTCGCTTGTTTATTCGTTGTCTCCAAAGTCATCAAGAACGTTTGAAGAATATGCTATCCAAGATGTTGTCCCAAAGATACAAGCTTACTCTGCAAAATATAACAGGACAGACATTGTGTTTGATGTCTACAAAAATTCCAGTCTGACGGCTGAAACATGATCACAGCGTGGCAAAGGGAGTAGACGCAGAGTCACAGACAAAACCAAAGTACCATCTAACTGGAAAAGCTTCCTGAGGAACAATGACAACAAGACTGAACTTTTCAGCTTTCTAGCTTACAAAATTGTGATGTTTTGTCAGCACAATGTTGTAATGGTGACCGCAGGAGAACATGTTTTTTGCAACCAATATGATGATCTGAAATGCTTGAGTCCTTGCAACCATGAAGAGGCTGATACCAGAATTTTCTTACATGCCTTACATGTTGTTCAGCAACAGTTCAAATCTGTATTGATTAAGGCTTGTGACAGATATTCTTGCCATTGCAATACATGTTTTTGAGACTCTTCAGGATGCAGGCTTACATGAGCTGTGGATTGAATTTGGTCAAGGTCAGTCAATCAGGTGGTTACCAGTTCATGACATGGTGAAGAATCTTGGCCCTGAAAAATTCAGAGGAATAATTTTCTTCCATGTTTTCACAGGATGTGATGTATCAGCCTTTCGTGGCAAAGGTAAAAGGACTGCATGGCAAACCTGGGAAGTATGCCCTGAAGTGTCTCATGTCTTTCAGAAACTGAGTCAATACCCACCAGTAATAGATGATGCAGATCTAGGAATGCTTGAGAAATTTCTCATCACCATGTACAACAAGAACAGTACTGCTGCTAGGATGGATGACGCAAGACTAGACATGTTTGCCCGGAAGCAGAGGTCCTATGATGTCATTCCACCAACAAGGGCATCTCTTGCACAGCATGTGAAACGAGCCACTTACCAAGCTGCCTGTATTTGGGCCCAGGCAGCTGTATGTCAAATGCATATAGAGAACCCTGCCAACTGGGGGTGGCAAAAAGAAGGGGAAATTTGGCAAGTAGTTTGGACAACACTCCCACCAATCGCCCAGAGCTGTCAACAGTTGACAAAATGCAGGTGCAAGACAGAATGTCATGGAAGGTGCAAATGCTACCGCTTTGGCCTTAGATGCACACAGCTGTGTGCCTGCAAATGTGATTAGTTGTAGTTGTTTTACTTTTAATCCAGACATTCAGCTATGCATCCACTCCGCATGTAGCCATTCTGTATGCATCAGACTCAAAAAAAAGAAAAAAAAAATTCTCCCCCTATAGTGACCCCAAACTTAATTGAAGTCTGTGGCAATTTTCTGATCCCTCCCCCTCTCTCTCACACTGTATCTCTCCAAAATCATCTCAAATACTTATTACCCAAAAATAATAAAAAAACAACACCAACATATTATAATTACTGATTCTATTTTTACATGGACATGTAACTGTAAAAATAAAAAAATAAAAACATGGAAAAAACAACACCAAGCACTAACTGAACCCAGCCCCCCAAACTACCCAACTCCAAAAGGTTTACAATTTGTGTAATAATGCCAAATATTTATGCAATTAGGAATTCTAAAACAACATTCTCTCACCTATACATATTGGTTCAAATTCAGTGCCAAAAAACACTATGTATACAATTAACTGACTTATATCTTCAAAGGAATCCACAATTTAGAATTTCTAAATGCAGAATTGAATTCCTCATGCCCAGAAACATATATTTAGACACCAAGATCATTAAAAATAGATCATCCAATCACATTCAGGGAAAACGAACACATAGAAAGGCGGCCATCTTGGAAAATGGCGGCCATATTGTTTTTTTGCGTGGATAACGGGCTTTTTGGAAAAAGCAGGTCTAGAACATGATTTGTGCCGAATTTGATGCTTGTATCACAAAGTGAATGATTATTTAGCTAATCTGCCCCACTACTATGCGAAACTACAGACTGTATATAAAACGATACACGTTGCTGGCAAGCCCTCTGTCTCAACATTCTAAAATAGAATATTGAAAAGGAGCAAGATCGCTAACTGTAACTGTACGTGTACACCAAAAGCGACCAAAGCGACCAGGTCGCCGAAGTCACTGAAGAAGCTTCGCCGTTGAGTTCGCTTTGTTCGCTCATGACGTTTCATTTGGAATGTTAGTCATTTAAAGGGCCGCAGCAAAAAAAAAAAAAAAAAAAACTCCCCGACCAACAGTTGTACATGTATATGCGTAGGGCAAAACATCGATGTACTTGAACTTTGACATGTTTGGTTAATAAAGGAATAAAAGAGTATAAAATGTCTACATGCACTGACAGCTGGAAAATATTCATATTCATACAGTAATTCATGGACATCTGGGGTAAGACTAGGCATGTGCAAAAATATCGATATCACAATGTATCACAATACTATATAGATTTCTGACTCCAAAATCATTCTTTAAACTATTTTATGTTAGTATATTACAGCTCTGTCCTCCAGCAGTTTATTTTTCTAAATCTTATGCACTTTATATTTCAAGTAAAGTAAATATTTTGTTGTAATGGCAGCTACCTCCAGATGTTTATTTTTCAATACCATATTAAAATAAATTAAGTTACAAATTCAGGTACTTTGAGTTATGTTGATTAACCATATTGTAAACTCCTTGCCGATGCCCCCCCAGGTAAGACGGTGAACCTGGCAAGCCGCATGGACAGCACCGGCGTGAGCGGGCGCATCCAGCTGCCGCACGACACCTTCCTGATCCTGAGCCAGCGCGGCTTCGCCTTCTGCCGCCGAGGCCCCGTGCATGTGCGTGGCATCAGCGAGCAGGAGGGCCCCGTGTGCACGCACGTCCTGCAGGGCCGACAGCAGCCGTGTCCACTAGGGGTGCGTATCGCCAATACAGCACATATCACCATACATTATGATCAGTGTTGTATAGTAGCGAAGTAATAATACTTCACTACTGTACTTAAGTACATTTTGGAAGAATTTGTACTTACTTGAGTTTTTAAAAATTTGATCACTTTTACTTTCACTTCACTATATTTCCGAACCTAATTGCATACTTTTACTCCGATACATTTTCAATGGGCCGTTTAGTTACTCGTTACCAAAAAAAAAAAAAACTGACTGCAATGAAGTCAGGACGTGCCTGGACTGGTTCGCAATTGCCACTTGCGCATGACAACCAATAGGCCTGTTGGCTTCAAGCAGTAAGCTAGCTTCGCACTCAGTCCTGATGGAAGAGGAGACGGAGACAGCAGTGTTTTATGTTTTTTTTTTTCTTGATGGGGTGATGTACGCCTCATTTTCAGCACTGACTTAACCTTTTGTTAAAAAAAACAAAGGTTACGAAAAAAGGTTTAAAACTGTGTTCTCCATCTTCAGATGCCAGATAACATTCAGTTTTCTCTCCACTTTTGTTTATAATGACAGCAATTGGTCATGTGTGTGCATTTTCAGCAGTGTAATTGCTTGTCGTTTAAGATTAACCATAGCTGTTAAATGACCTTCACAGTTAATATTAAACAGTTAAATATTATAAATTCAGACTGCCTTTGACTGTTAGTAACTTTTACTTGTACTTTTAATTACATTACTTCAGTACATTTAGTTTTACATTACTTGTCATACTTAAGTACTGAACATTTCTGATACTTTAAGACTTTAACTCAAGTAACATTTCAGTCCGTGACATTGACTTTTATCAAAGTCATTTTTTGAAGGGGTGCCTATACTTTTACTTGAGTGTGATTTTCCAGTACTTTATACAACACTGCAGAAGACTCTAAGGTTGTTAAGGACATCAAGGATGAGATCAAGCAAAAACCTCAGCACGAGGTAGACCTATGCTGTGTGTGTGTGTGAGAGAGAGAGAGGAAGAGGGGACAGCTACATTGATTGCTTGTCTGTGTGTGTGTATAACTGAATATTAATGGAAACATAATTAAAGAAAACATTATTATCCTCCTGTGAGGGTATAGATTTTTTGAAATGTGTAAAATTTCAGGTATGCGAACCAGAACGAAATGCTGCATGTCGCCTCAGCTGCTGATCCACACTCCAAAGCCTCCCATTCCTCCCATTCCTCAGGTGAGGAGGAGCGAGACAGCACCTTTTCCAGACTCCAGACTGAATAAGTCAGTGGGATGGAGGAAAAAGCATCTAATGTAAGTAATAATAAGAAGCCCAGTGGGGAAAAAAATCAAGCAAATCTTCTTTCTGTGACACACACAAACACTTTGTATACAATACATCTTTTCTCTCTCTACTCTCTCACACAGCAAGATGATGTTGATGTTGAAGCTGATGGAGGGAAGGAGGAGGTAAGGCTGCTCGATTATGGAAAAAATCTGAATCACGATTATTTGGGCCAAAACTGAAATCACGATTATTCAAACGATTATTTTGTTTTCCTCAGTAACATGCTTCATTTATTGAAAATATATTCAAAAACATTTCGAAAAAATATTCTTGTACCTTCGGATTTTCCCTA
>CM050221.1:43530000-43560000 GCA_027475355.1 Coilia nasus | reverse complement strand
CGAAAGTCGAGGACTAACTTCACCTACAGATCAGGAGCGACTGAAGGTCGAGGACTAACTTCACCTCATAGGCGGTTTTTGCATTGGGCAAACATGGGCATTTGCCCGAGGCCTCGTCCAATCAGGGGCCTCGTCGTCACTGCTATGACAGTAATAAAAGCAATATTAATATTAAGCATCATTCGGGTTGAGAGCGTATATTATATTATATTCTCAATGCGTGTACTCTCAGTGAAAAAACAGTCTGTGACGTGACATCACACACGACTGTCCGGCTTCGCTCTGGCTCTGGCGTCTGAGGTAGCCTAGGCAACGACTTGAGCAAACTCGGTGGCAACACCAGATAGTCTAGAGTCCTTTCTTTTTTTTTTTTTCAAAACCGCGACAAAAACGTATTCATACAGAATGAAACGATTTCTAAGCGGCGGGGAGAAAAAGAAGAGAAAGAAAGAAAATGAAAGATTTGTTCAAAAGCTTCCCAAATTAACCACCTTCTTCACACCAGCCCATACACTTGCATTCGTTCACAATGCACCACATTTACATTCATGGTTTGCACATACATGGGCTTTGCCATATTGCACTACAAATACATTGGACTTTGGATTTAACTTTTTATTCAACTTTTTTTTTTAAACCTTTTTGACCTTTTTTCACTGGGACATCAACCTTTTTTGTTCAATCATTTTTATGGCATGTCTTAAATAATAAAAAAAGTTTTTCCATGCATATGATCGATTTTGTCATTATTAACGGATGTATGGGTTTGATTGGGGGGGGGGGTTGGGTAGGGCCTCAAAACTGTTCTTTGCCCAGGGCCTCAGAATCCCTAAAACCGCCCCTGCTCCACCTACAGATCAGGAGCGACCGAAGCGAACAGATCGCCGAGGTCCCTGAAGAAGTTTCGCACACACACACACGCACACACACACACACACTCCTCACCTCCTCCCACTGGTGTATGTAGCGTATGAGGCGAGACAGGCGGAGCAGACGCAGCAGGCTGAGGATCTTCGTGAAGCGCACTATCCGGAGGGCCCGCGCCGTCTTGTACACCTCCGAGTCGATGCCCTTCTCCACGATGAGGAAGATGTAGTCGACGGGGATGGACGACACAAAGTCCACGATGAACCAGGTCTTCAGGTAGCGCATCTTAATGGTTTTGGGGTCCAGGATGATGTCCGAGTTGTCCTCCATGATGATGCCTGTGTAGTGGAAATATATATATATATATATCTATATATTAGATTATAATATCTTTTGACCCATTTTCTACTTTTTGTGAAATATGTCACCAGATCTGGCAAAATAAGTCACAGTGAACCAAAATTCAAAATTGAGATTTTGGTAACAATGAAAAGACAAAATGTTCACACTTGTCTCACAGTGTCCACAATACAGTGTCCACTTTTTTAATACTCTTAACACAGTGTGCTTTACCAACACACATCTGAGCACATCAGTTAACATTTGCTGCAAAATGCACTACAGCTACCAAAATTCTTCACATTTCACCCAAAATTACTTCGGCGGTGTAACTCTAACACATGCTGTCGCTTAGCAAGAACTCAATGGCACCCCATTTACAGTTGGCTAAAGAAACACAAGAATTACATGAAATCTACCCTTTGTCCTACAGTTTGGCACACTACTGTTATGTTAGGTAGATACACACTGTATCAAACTGTCTAAGTGATATTTTTATGTATTTGTGCCACCTCTGACAATAGATGAATATGGTGTTTAGGCATATACAGTGGAGAAATGAATGATTGTACCATACATATGAAAAATACTGATGCTAATCAGAAAAAAAAAGTTTTTTTCAGTGTTTCTTCTAAATCTTGTAATTTTTCATTTTTCTAAAACTGCAATATATTTTAGAGCAGAATATAAATTGTATCAGTCAATAGGTACAATAATGCAAGCAAAAAAACAAATCACTTCACCCTGTGATTACATATCACATTTATTTTTGTTCCACTGCAGAAAAGGTCAACTCCCATTACCTGCATCACTTAGAGTTACTGAAATTACAGTGTGCCCCGCTACAAAAGGAAATCCATGTAATATATGTTGTACATTTATGTAAAGATAGTTGTTGTCTGTAGAACTTGGTTGTTGCCCTACCTGCTGATCTATGGTACTGCTGTATTTTGTATAGGCCATTACTTACAGCACATACTGCTAATGGAATACTATGGAATGAATTCCCTGCCGGAACGTCTGTACTCGTATAAATATCTTGTGCTCATGAAAAGAATTTGTGTACACGTGGAAATATTTTGTGCTTGTGAAAAGAATTTGTGTACACGTGGAAATATTTTGTGCTTGTAAAAACAATGTGTCCTTGTGTGAAAAACTGTCATGTCTCTGTAACAAAGTTTTGTGCTTGTAATAAAAAATTGTGCTTGTAAATAGATTTTTTGTACATATAGTTTGTATTTGAGAAAAAAACAAATCTCCCACAGGCACAAATCGTATTCACAAGCACAGATTCTTTTTACGAACACAAAACCAGTCAGTGAAATCTCTGCCAAAACGTCTCAGCCAATCACCAAACGTCTTACTCACCGGCCAATCAAGTTGCCGCCTTTATTTAGAGCAATGAGCGGGAGCAATGGTACGTGAATTCTATATGTAGCCATGTACAATAAAGTAGCCAGGTTAACGGCGAACTTGCTGCAGTTGTCTGGTGTTTTTAATCGGGAGTTTTAAGACAAGTTCTAAATTACATTATGAACAGGCGTGCTTGAAGTGGGGCGCGGTGTTCTGGCGCCTCTTTTTATTTCAGGGGACGTGAATATGAAGTGATGATGACTGCAACCTCAATATTAACGTTCTATATGATAATGTTTTTTCCATAAACATGTGAATGTAACCTCTTTGGTTACCTGGTAACAAGCTATAACAATTCAAAATACCATAAAGAAATGGACAAGTAAGTGGAGAAGTGAACATTTTACTGTAATACAGTTTTTGCCAATCATTTTCACACTTGTCTCAATGCAATGTCCACTTTTTCAAAAACTGTTAACAGTGTGCTTAAACAATACACATCTGAGTGCATCAGTTAATATTTGCTTCAAAATGCACTACAGCTACCAAAATTCTTCACACTTCACCCAAAGTGACTTATGCTGCCGTAACTATAACACATGCTATAATGGCACTCAATGTACAGTGAGCTAAGAAACAAAAACAACTTGAAACAAATCACATAAAATCTAGCCTTTGTCCTATAGGTTGGCACATGTTACTGTTGTGTTATTTAAATACACACTGTATCAAACTTACTAAATTGGTATGTATTTGGGCACCTCTGACAATCAAAGAATTAGGTGTATAGGCCTACACGGTATACAGTACAGAACTTAATGATTCTTTGTACCTGAGTAAAGTACCACATGTATTAGAAAATTACATATATCAAATTGTGGTCCACTGTAGAAAAGGTCAATGGATTCAGTTCCTTCAGTTACAGTTCCTGAAATTACAGTATGTCCCCTACACAAGGCACATGTAATATACAGCACTGTGCAAAGGCACATGCAATATACAGCACTGTGCAAACGCACATGCAATATACAGCACTGTGCAAAGGCTTTAGGCAAGTGTGAAAAAAATGCTGTCAACTAGGATGCTGGTTTGGAACTATTGATGCTGGTTTGAAGGCACCTTATGCCCATCAAGTCCTTTCAGCCTCATGGGTGTTGTACCAGTAAACATGTGGTTGGCTAAAAAAGATACAGTACTGTGCAAAAGTTTGAGGCAGGTGCCTTCAAACCAGCATCAATTTTGAAGGCAAACGGTGGCCACACCAAATATTGATTTCGATTTCTCTTTTGTTCATTCACTGCATTTTGTTGACTGATGAACACAAATGATTAACACTTCCATTTTTGAAGGCATCCCTTTTTTTCACACCTGCCTGAAACTTTTGCACAGTACTGGGTATGTTGCAAATATATCTAAATATAGTTGTCGTCTGTAGAAGTTGGCTGTGGCCCGACCTAATGTAATGCTGATCTATGGTGCTGCTGTATTTTGGAGAGGCCATGACTTGCACATTCATACTGGAAATACATTACAGCAACTCCAACATCAACATTCCATATGATAATGTGGCACCTTAAGTGCCACTCTGACATGCAGCAATTAGAAGAGCCTACTGTTGTAGGCTTACATTAGACCTGTATCACCTGTACTGATTTTATAATTCTGATAAGTAATGTATCTCACACACAAATATATTTGTTTGTTAATGTACAACAGAACTGCAAATGCTGTTGTATTCGACATAATTCACGATGTAATTTACAGTGACTCTGACCTAGAAGAATAATATCATTATAAATGGCCCTTTAAATTCAAATTCTTTCAAAAATTTCTTTCAAAAACCATCCATAAATGCATATTTAATTACAATCTCTGCCACATTTAGATGATACAATAAACCTGTTTTTAATCCCATACATGGAAATTTTGCATAACAGAGGTCAATGACCTCTAGTTGACCTCCAGGGTCAAACTGAGAAAGCCTCCACATCTTAAACAATAGCAAATGCTGTCAGGAGCAAACCCTGACAGTTTCATGCTTTTATCATCTTGTGCACAATTCTTAAGCATATAGGGCCTATATATTATGCATATAGGGCCTATATATTATGGATATAGGGCCTTAACAGCTCCACTACATTGATTTTGGGCATTTTGGTAATATTTCAATACTACAATTAAACTTCAGATAGCCAATTTTAACCTTACTATAGTTATCTTGACAATGAAAAGTGGGGAGATGTGTTTTGAACACCTAGTTTCATAAAAGAACAAAAAATAAAATGTGATATTTTGAAGGTTTTCTACAAATTGGCTTGTAACTTAAAATTAGAATTTGCAGACTCATTTTCCAGATCGGGTCATATATAAATGAAATTTCGTTTACCTTTGTGTTTATAGTGGATTATCAAAGCATTTTTATTTACATTTATGAAGCAAATAAATGGATTACATTTTGGAAACAAAGAGTCGGAAGTGTGTGTGAAAACACTATTAGTTCATGCCCACGGCCTAGTTTGGAATCACCTGAACTTGGAATAACTTGGAAGGCCGATACATCCTGAAGAAATACTGCAGGACAGTCAACGTATGTACAAAAGAAAAAGTCTGCTTAAATCAGGTTTATACTGCCTAGTAAGCTTGAAACATCAGTAAAAAATAAAAAGTATCAGGAGTATCAGGAGTATCAGGAGTATAAGGCAAGGCAAGCGTATTTGTATAGTGCATTTCATACACAACAGCAATTCAGTGTGCTTAAAGGAGTACTTCCACTATCACATTAAAGGTGTACTTCCACTATCACATTAAAGGTGTACTTCCACGAGAAACCGTTCAGTACTCGCTCTTTTGAAATATGATAGGTCACCCCGAGTTGCATATGCATGCTGCATATCAAAATGTTTTTCTACCCCTTTTTCTATATCAGTCAAAAGGAGACAATAGGCTGGAAAAACGACCCAATGCGAAAAGGGCCTTCGGCGTGACGTAGACGTGGAAATGCATATAAGAGAAACTGACCGAATGGGCTTTAAATGATGTTAGCCTGTGACTCGCATAAGATTAGCAGGCTAGTTAAATGACTGAACTGCATTTAGCCGGGCACTTGCACTGTTTTGTCATGCAAATATTACCATTCTGAAACGTTCATTGACAAACGGTCAGGAAGCGACTGTGCTTGTGCCATCTCTCTTCGGATTCAGGATCAAACACATAACGCTGTATCTCCGAAGACATTCTGTGTGCAGTTTTAGCGCTGTCAAGTTGACTTTTCCCCACTCTGCTATCAAGTTGACTGTGGGGCAAAGGAAGCTGCAGGGAGCGTGTCACGCCTCTGGTGAAATCGTGTCGTTCTCCCGGCCCCACCCCCTCCACCAAACTAAAACAGCCTGAAACAGAAGCACTAGAACATTTTTTTCATCAAAACCAGCGCACAGGGCAATTATCAATACTAGAGAACACCGCAAAATTAATGAAAACATGATGGAAGTACACCTTTAACAAAAATAAAGGCAACCAGACTATGTAAAAGCATAAAAGCTAAAATAAGTGTAAAAGCATAAAAGTAAAATAAGTTTGTGGTAAATAAATAATATAATCACATAAAAACACATAAAATAACTATAAAACTAGAAAAGCACTGAGAGAGCGCAGACATCCACCAGGGCAGCTCAGTTCAAATTGGCTCAATGGTGAAGAATCCTATAAAAAATCCTGGATCCAGATGGTGAACCAGATCACAACCAAAATGCCAACCAACCAACCAACAAACAAACGCAAATGATTACATAACCTCCACCTGGTGGAGGTAATCAGTAGAAATCATTAAGAGAAAGCAGTTTTTGAAAACAGTTTGGTCTGCAGTCTATATTTGAAACTGCCACCAGTAGGAGCATTTTTGATGAGCTGAAAGCTACTTCACCACATTTTGTTGTAACAGCAGGTTCTACCAGCAGATTTAAGGTAATGGTTTCTTAGTTAGAGTACCAAAATGTATAATCATTAAACTACAGACCATAGCAAACCACCAGAGAGATGGGGTTGGGGTGGGAACGGCCCTAAAATAATCATTCCCAAGAACTACTGTTTTATCACACTTCACACCCCAGAGCCCTTATCTCTGACCATCTGTAAGTTGTCACGTCTGGTGTGTCTCTCAGAAATGAGAGCTAAGGCAAAAGTTCTGCCAGGAAGATTCGATTTGTCTCATAAGCTCTACCGCTTGCTGTTTCCCGTTTAACTAACCAAATCTTTCCCCATCGTCTACTGAGGGTGTCCCCACAATGTTAATCACATTCTATGTTTAACCTATCTCGGCTGTCGCTGCTTGGAGTTCCCTTCTACGTCATTCATCCATTCATTCAATTTCATCTGCCAATGTGACTCTTGCGCGTTTCTTTAAAATTGCCCTGCCTAAACTCTGCGAAGGCAGGATATGCAAACCGACCATCAGGACATTTATATCAAAGACGGGGACCTGCGCCAAAATGTGTTTGTTTGTTTGTTTGTTTCATTCAGTTTATTGCCATTTTAATAACTGTGGCTATTAATGGCCAAAACAGATTAAAAGAGATAAATTAAAATATAAATATTAAACAAGTTAAAAAAACTAAAACCATAAAACAAATACATTATATCAGTCTTTTAAGATCAATACATGCTAGGAAGTTTAAAACATTTAAAGGTGGAACCATATAGTAAAGAAATCTGAGACCAGAACAAGAAAATAAAATGTGCTTGATTGATAAAAACCCGTTACAAAGAGGACACAATGGATGTTCACTTCCAGTCAACAAAAAAGCATGTGTAAGTCTAGAATGACCAATTCTACATCTAGTATATACAACTTAATCATGCCTAGATGAGAATGAAAAACAAAGCCGTTTCTTAACGTAATGGCATATTTCCTGTAATTTGTTATTGGTACATTCATCCCATTCAGTTTGCCATTTATCAAGGATATACGAACACACGACAGGCTTAATATCTGAAACAGGCATTTGACATTCAGTAATACCGTCATTCAAGGCGGTTTTGGCAGCAGTATGCGGCCTTCTCATTGCCACTTATACCCACATGACCAGGGACCCAACAAAAAACAACATCCAAATTAAGAGTTTTTAAATAGGCCACTTTTTCAAGTATCTGCACAATCAGGGGGTGATCAATTTTTAAACATTCCAGTGCTTGGAGACAGGACCTAGAGTCTGTACAGATTAAAGAATATAGCTGATTAGTCTCTTCTATATATTCAAGCCCTAACAGTAAGGCTTGGGCCTCTGCTGTAAAAACAGAACACAAAGAATCCTGATATTCATTTGGATGGGTGCTTGACTTTTTCCTGTGGCATAAATCATTTGCTATTACTGGTCTTGTCAAAGACCAAGGGGGGATGGAACAGAAGTTTGTCGATGTTAGATTGTCCAAGTCAACATTCATTTCTTCAAGTACAGGTTTCATTCTCAGTCCAAAAGGTCTGATGGATTTTGGTTTAGCCTGATACAACTGTAAAAACTGAGGGTGAAAAATTGCAGAGTGAGCAGGATTATCTTTGTTTACCTTAAGTTTAACTGCATACTGTAGAGAAAGTTTCAAGCGCCGTAACTGTAGGGAGGGTTCATTTGCTTCCACATAAAGACTCTGGATTGGAGAGGTTCTAAAAGCACCCAAGATCAGTCTTAGGCCTTGATGGTGAACAGTATCCAGCATCTGGATATAGGACTTTCTCGCGGATCCATACACAATGCTCCCATAGTCCAAACGTCACCTCTGTAAAGTCGTAACAACACAGTGCTCTCTGTTCCCCAATACTTCTATAATGTCTAGTGTTTTAAAACATCTCTTTTTAAGACACTTTATATGAGGAATAAAAGACAATTTCGTATCAAAAGTCAGACCAAGGAATTTAACCTCTTTCACCACTTCAATGGGCCCGCCATCCAAATAAAGCAGAGGATCACGATGCAAGGACCAAAGTTAAAAACCATTTTGAGTAGCCCATGTACTAATCTTATTTATACACAGCTGAAGTTGTCTTTCGATTGTACTCATACATTTCCCTCTATAACAAATACAGAGGTCGTAAACATAAAGGCTGCAAAAAAGATTTGGGCTAACGGCTGTTACAATACTGTTGGTTTTGACACTAAAAAGGGTGACAGAAAGAATACTTCCCTGATGAACTCCCAGTTCCTGCAAATGAGGAGCAGACAATGTAGTTCCCAGTTGGACTTGAAAAAGTCTGTTAATCAAAAAATTTGAGATAAATATAGGCAAATGTCCTCTGAACCCCATGGAATAGAGATCCTTTAAAATTCCATATCACCATGTTGTATCATAGGCCTTTTCAAGATCAAAAAATACTGCTGTCACATGCTCCTTCCTGATAAAACCATCACGTATGTAAGACTCCAGTCTGATAAGATGATCTGTTGTACTTCTTCCTTGTCTGTTTTAAAACAAGTGTTTTAAAATTTGGTAATGAGTTGAGTCAGGGCCCACAGCAGTGTCATGGGAACTTCTTATAGAACAGAGTAGTTCATCCATTGAAAAGGGCAGATTGTAAGGCTCAGAGTTACTTGGTACAAAATGCAATTTTTATGCTCCTGTCTTGCGCGTAGAGCTTGAAATTCAGTGCGACAGTTCTCGACAGATGAGTTCTTTTTAAATGTTTCCGCAAGTTTATTTGCTATTTCTTGTTTTGTTGAGAAAACACTGTCTCCACACTTTAGGTGTTGAACGTGAGCTTCACCTCCTTTGCTTTTTATCTTCTTAATCAAGCTCCAAACCTTTTTCGAGGAAACATTGGATGTAAGGTTTGCTACAAACTTCCTCCAACTTTGAGTCTTGGCCTCTTTAATGGTCCTACGGGCTCGAGCTCTACAGATCTGGGCTGCAATAGCATTCTTACAATCATCATTAAACCAAGGGTTGGCCCAGATTTGAGGGAACTACGGAAACTTAACCTTGTCCCAGTTTATACAGCAGTCAAGAGAGATCTTGAACGATGGCATAACTTGCTTTTATCCTTATTTGGTAGAGTGAGTCTAATGAAAATGAATGTGCTTCCCTGGCTGTTATACCCCTTACAGCTGCTTCCTATATATCTCACAAAAAAGTCAACAGGGATCTTGAAAGGGTTGTTTCAAAGTTCATCTGGCAGGGCAAGAAACCCAGACAAAGGCTTAAGCTATTGCAACTCCCTACAAACAGGGATGGCCTATCTGTGCTAAATCTTATTTTCTACAACTGGGCCTGCCATGCCCAACATCTCTGGGTTTGGCTACATACATACATTAAGAATGAGGCGTGTGTTGACTCATGGGCGTGCTCTCCTTATAGTCCTTGGAGCCTAACAACCTGTGATGTATCAAACGTTAAACCGGAGCTTAAACACAATCCCATTATTTACAATAGTGTTAAAGTTTGGCGCGATAAGTTTTTAGGAAGGAAGTATTTGAAATCTTCATTATCTCCCATTACTCAAAACCCTGATTTCCCAGCTGGCGTGGGATCCTCTGTGTTCTGTGCTTGGCGAGACAAGGGAATTAATGTACTGGCGGACTTATTCAGAGATAATACACTAATGTCCTTCCAGCAGTTGCAAGAATTATACAACATCCCTAAGACACATTTTTTTGGCTATTTACAAATAAGACACTTTGCTTCTTCACTACCAAATGCTCCCCTTACTAGCCTACCTCTCAATGACCCAGAAAGGTTCCTTTTTACATGTAAGAATTCTGAACATTTTGTTTCAGCCTTTTACTCCACTCTTACCTCCTCTGATGTGTATGAGCTCCCCAATATTGCCCGCAAATGGGAGAACGATTTGGGCAGTGAATATATAGAAGATGATTGGAAGGTGGCCATAGAGTTAGTTAGATCTATATCTACATGTAACAGGTATAGGGAGACACAATATAAAATATTTCATAGGCTTCACATCACCCCTGTTATCTTGCATAAAATGGATAAATCATTCTCTCCTCTCTGTATAAAATGCCGCTCTCAAAGGGCAACCTACTTTCACTGTTTCTGGGAATGCAAGTTTATCTCCCGATTCTGGACTCATATTGCTAAAATAATTTCTGAGATACTCCATTTTGAGATCAAGAAAGACCCTTGTGTGTTCTTGGTAGGTCTCCCCTCCAGAGTATTCCAACTTTCTGCCTCAAGGTATACACTTCTGGAAAAGCTCCTCTTTATTGCCCGAAAGTGCATTTTGCATAACTGGATTCAAGAGTCCCCACCAACTGTTACTTTATGGTATAGGGAGATTTTTAATACCCTCCCACATGAACGCTTACAGGCTCTTACTATGGGACGAGATGGAAAGTTCTTGAAAATTTGGTCCCCCTTCCTAGACTATCTATCAGACGACCTGGGGTGCCTGCTTAGGAAAGGAGAAATTTGTGCCTTTAGGAACCAAAAACCACTTCATAGTGTGTAGCTGACACCTATAATTTAGGTTTAAAATAATAAAAATAATGCTTTTACTTCATCTCTTGTTGCTCCTTTCAATTGTATAATAACATGTACCTTGTTGTGTTTTTTTTTTTGGTCCTTTGTTCTGTCATGTTTTGTAGTCCTTGGATGTAGTTTTATTTATTTATATTTGTAATTACGTTTAAGTGTATATTTGTTAATGTCTGTAGGGGGCACATGGGGGGGGGGTTGGTGTGGAATGTTATGTTGTTGTCCTATGCTTAAATTCAATAAACAAAAAAAAAAAAAAAAAAAAAAACATCTCAAAGGGTTAGGGATGTAATTATCCACGGCCACACATAAGTATCCCACTAGGATTCTTTCTGGAAGATCATGGAGATTGAAAGTCAATATATATGTTCCAGTTTTAATCATTTTATCTTCCCTTCTCAAAGTTATTCTATGCGTTACTCCTTGTTCTTTAAGTTCAGCGGCTATTTCTGTTTCTTCCATATCGTGGAGATCTCTTGTACGGATAACACCTTTACAACAATTCAGATGAGGATGGGGAAAGGTCTGCAGAGACCCCTGCTAAAACATCACAGCGCAACAGATTGAGTGGGATTTTTTGGCACATTCAACTAAAATCTGTCCAGATCTCAGTTTCTTGACATCTTTAACTGCTCCTGCAATACCGGAGATTCCTTTCTGTATCGCCAAAAGGGGATAATTTAGTAAGAGGCATGTCCGGCGACACAGACTCAAGTACTATAAATTTCTGCCAGTTGTTAGTTGTAGAAGGAAAAATTATAGACATTTCAGAAACATCGTCCAAGTCATGATCCATTTTTTTTTTATTGGGTTGAAAGGTTGCCATATTTTTTCATTAGGATTCATCATCCTCATCCTTCATCATCATACAGGGATGGTATACCCTCAGCCAAAGCCTTCAAGGGGGAAAAAAAGGTGTATAAACAGTCCCATTGATGACTTTCATAAAAGTTTGACAAGCCGATTAATTGGATCGGGCCCTTCCAATCACCGTGAAGTAGGAACCAAAGCACTGTGTTGGATTTGTGGCAGCCGCAGCAAGACACATTCCTCAAGAACCAGGATTTCTATCCTCCACTGCCACGGGTAGCAACCAGAGCATGTAAGCGGAGCTGAGCGGCCAGAATTTCAGCTCATCGCTCACGCGAGTGTTCGCTCCCTCGCTCCATCGCTCAAAGTTGAACCAGACAGCTCCGCTCTAAGACCCTTCTCTGCTCACCTAAAATTTCATTCCGCTCCGGTGAAATCGCTCCACGCTCGCTCAAAAGAAGGAGCAATGGCTAACATTTTCCACCGAATTGCATCTGGGACACGCTGCCTGATGTGGCCTGAACTAACGTGCAGCGTCTTTGTTAGCCTGTTGATTGGAACCCTTTAAACTTCTTTTCCAAAAATCATGTAACAGATACAAATATTTTCATTGTGTGATCAAAAACTCACATGTGCATCATCTTAATTAACCCTGTCATTTAGTATTTTTTTTTTATTTTTTACTTTGAGCGTAAGCTGTCATATTTGGCTGAACAGCATATTTTTCTAAAAAAATTACGTTACTATTTTAATGAAACACATGGAACAGCACAAATGTACTCCTTAATTATCATAATATAAATAGGCAAAAAACTACAAAATGTGACATGTCAGACATGTATTTTGAGGAAATGTATCCTATCCTATAATATAAAGAAGTCCCAGCAACTGCAGCATCAATCAAAAAATAGAATGTATTTATTTGAAACCAACACAAGTGTGAACATCCACGTTTTGAACCAAACTCCATTTCTCAACGATCTCTGTAGGCTAACCTTTGAAGGCACACGCGAGTCTGTTTAGACACGCCCCATACTCGTGATTAGAGCGGTATCGGAGCGGAACTGGAGCGAAACAGAACCACCGCTCGGGCCTTTGGATTAAAACCCGCTCCGCGCTCCGACTATATTTCGCACGCTCCGCTTCCCTCTCGCTCCGTGCTCCGCTCCGCTCACATGCTCTGGTAGCAACTCACTGCAAACAAGTCGCCCCATTTGTCACCTCTTACTATCAGCAAGGGGGTGCTGGGGACCTATTCTACCACGGGTCCCCACGGGGGACCTGCGCCAAAGAGACTTTCTTCAAAATGATATCTTGTCTGCACTTCTGTCATGCGTCATCTTATATTACCCTTTCACAACCTTCAGTAAATTCATAAAACCTTACTTTGCTATCGAGTCTTTCTGGTAGAACTAATTACAGTTTTCCTCAATTGTTAAAGCACCTAAAACACCTATTGGCTGAACAACTTTTTCAGTTGCTTGAATTACTTCACCCGAATGTTAACTCTTTTGTCAATACCTTAAACAATGTTCACATAGTAGAATGTCCACATAGTAAACACAATTTGCGAAATTCATTGACTCGTCTTCGCAAAACTCTAAGCATATTCTCATTAAACACATGTTGCATTCTTAGATACATGCAATGCAAAATGGCGAACATTCCTCTCACCTTTTCATCACAAATAAATGCCATACGTTAAGCACAATGGGTCAAAATTGAATTTACTTTTTTTTTGCCCATTGCTTGAACACTATAGACATGTGCCTAAACCAAAGTAGCATAACTTGAAGTTGTGTTACCATGCCTTAAACACAGTGTAACCATACCTTAAACACAAACGCTGCTTTACACTTTAGTGTCAATTCTGCAACACACTTGCTACTTTTTGCAACACACTTGCTCCTGCACACTACACACTATTTCATACATAAGACACTTCATTTAAAAAATAAATATGGAGATACCATTGGGAAAACATATCTATTCAAAATACAAAACTCACTCGATAACTGAACATACTCAGACACCCACCTAAAAATATACATTTTCAAAATTGAACACCAATCAGCCAGCTACAAAAGGCCTCAGTTACAGTTTTTCTATGATTGCTTACATACTAAAATAAAAACTCAAAAACACAAATAACAGTGGCTCAGTGGAGGACAGCATGGACAGAGAAGACAAATGTGTGGTAACATGCAAATGACATTGGTTGACCACCTGGACAACCCTAGTTTGAGACATGCAACCACATTGGAAAAAAATGATGCTTACAGTAGCTTTTTGTCTCCAATAATACTGTGTTTTACTGTGTTTACTGTGAACATGATTATTTGTAAAAATTATTGTGTTTCAATTTTCAATATGCAACCATGCAACAAGCAAACACTTGAGTGTACTGACTGATTTTGCATTCAAGTACAAATTTCTATCAGTTGAAATATATTTAGTGAACACTGTTAGTCATGTGTTGTGTTTGGTGAATGTATTCATTCATTCATTTATCAATATTTCTCAAAAGATAAAACCCAGGTTATGTCATTAGAAAAGTCAGAATTTTAAAACATGTTTACAGTAGGATTGAAACGCAATACAGTTTATTGCTGTTTATTGCAAGAGATGCTTAGCAAGAGAGATGCTTACCAGATGCTTAGCGAGAGAAGACATTGCTTGTGATGTTGATGAGGTCCTGTGGCCAGACCCCAACACACGGCATCCATAAGCCCACTTAGGCACCAGTGTGTCCTTCTATATTTATATTGGTGTATTGTCACCTGGTCCCCCGGAGCGGATTTTCCAGCTATTGCAATGACCCTGTCCATGTGTGTGTGTGTGTGTGTGTGTGTGTCTGTCAGCCCGCAATGACCCTGTCTGTCCACTTGGGGGAATAGGCTGGGGGACAGTGTTTTCATAAGATGCAAGTGTGTGCAATTTTGTCATCAGTAACATTTTGCCAGAGGATTGTTAGGTTTTCATTGCAGAGTTTCAATTTGACATTGATGTGAATGGTTTATTTCCAAGTGTTGTGTCCTATTTGCTTGTGTGTAGAGTTTTGACACAGTTTTGCAAAACGTGTTTACAGTTTTTCTCAATTGCTAAAACTCAATTCACGAAACCTCGCACCATTTTCTCAAAACTGTAAAAACAAACTCAAATTGTCCACATGCATGTCTTGTTGCAAAAGCAGAATTTATATTTTACAGCACTGAAATGCATTTTCAACAAAAAAAAGCAAAACTCAGGATAAATACTGTACATACACAAGAACTAGTGGCATTACTGTGCATGTCTTATATTATAAAGTACTTCAAACAAACAAAACATTAGTATGCAGTGATACAGAATACTGCACTACAAATGAAAACTACATCTGCTGTTTCCAATGTTGCAAACACATTATTGGGCTTCATCATGCCTTTTGGCTTGGTCAGGCCACAGCACCTCATCCACTTCACAGGCAATGATGTCCCTAGCCAGGCAACAGGGAAAGAAGCCCCTAGCATGTCAGATCCACCCCTGAAAACTTATGTCACCACAGGCCAAAGGGCAAAGACGAGGGAGAGGAAAAGAAGAGGAAGAGTGGTCATTTCTAACCAAATTACAGCCGGCATTATCAATCATGTTCTCGTCCAAGGGAGGCAGAATTGAGAGTTCAACTCAATCGATGTAACTTCTTGGAGGCCATGAAATATGCCTGTGGTGACATAGGGGAGGAACAGTGTCAAGGATTAATATGACACACCAGGGGGTTCTTTGCCCGTTGCCTGGCAAGGGACATCACTGCTTGTGATGAGGTGCTGTGGGCCAACTCAGCCCAAAGCCATGATGAAGCCCAGTGATCTCTTGTTTGCAGCACTGTATATAGCAACTGTACTTTTCATTTGTGATGTATGTTTTAGTTTGATGTATTTTAATGAACTAATAACTTATGCTGTTGTACGCTGTTGTACGCATCTGAACGTTGTGCTTTTAATTTTTTGGTGTAGTGTTTACTAACTGCTTCATTGTGATTTAATTTTTCACTGTGTTGTTTCTGATTTGAGAATAGAGTTTGGTTTTGATCACACATAAAACAGGTTTGAGGCAATAGTTTGCTTTTGAAACAAAAGTTCAGAATTTTGGGAAATGCTTTGGACAATTGGAGTTTGTGTTTACAGTTTTAAGACAATGGTGCGAGGTTTCGGAAATTGAGTTTTAGCATTTGAGAGAAATTATAACTTTAGGACGCTCTAATGCAACTAACACCAAATGGCAGCTGGAAATTTACTTCAGTGAATGTGGGTGAGGAAAAGGGGTATAAAGGGGTATAAAGGGGTATAAAGGGGTATAAAGGGGTATAAAGTCAATATGTGGACTATGTGGAAGAGGAGCTACGTTGTAAGCAACTGGACTTCTTTTTGGAGCTTGAAGAAGTTTCATTTTTCATCCAAAAGGCTTCTTCAGTTCTAGCCTTATGTTGGGAAACCAGGAGCTATATCTCTGGAGGTGCAGCTGTAGACCACACCCCTCATTCCATTAGAAGGTGGAGCTGTACGCCACACCCCTCATTCCACGAGAAAGATCATCCATCCAGAGATGTAGCTCCTGGTTTCCCATCATTAGGGCAGAACTGAAGAAGCCTTTTGGATGAATGGTGAAACATCTTCAAGCTCCAAAAAGAAGTCCAGCAGTATACAACTTAGCAGATAGATAGATAGATAGATAGATAGATAGATAGATAGATAGATAGATAGATAGATAGATAGATAGATAGATAGATAGATAGATAGATAGACAGACAGACAGACAGACAGACAGACAGACAGACAGAAAGACAGATAGACAGATAGATAGATATCGTTTGGACTGAAGGTGAAATGTCTTGAAGTTTCAAGAAGAAGTCCAGATGCTTACAACTTAGCTCCTTTGACTACCATGACCTGGATGAATGGGAATCTACACAGACATCAAGATGTGTTCTATATGATTTCAGACTTGTTGCCTGGAACATGTGGGGGTTCTTTGGAACATTTCCCTGGGTAGAATTAATTCTAATTCTACATTTTTGCAGAAAACCTTAAAAATGTCAGATTTTATTTTCTGTTCTTTTATGAAACAAAATGTGTTCAAAAACCGTCTCCCCACTTTTCACTGTAAATATAACTATGTTACAGTTAGCTATCGGAAGTTTAATTGCGCCTGTGTTGGCCTCACTAGAGGGGTTGCTAAATAACCACACAGCTAAACAATGTCCCAGAAACTCCACGGAAGCATCAGTGCCTTTTATAAAATGTACTGAAGACAACTATCTGAAACTGTAACAATACAAAGAAATGCAATGAATAAAATGATACAATGACGAAATGTTGTGCTAGTTATTAGGCCTATCTTATGCTCGATTATGCTAAGGCTGCTCACGTTTGATTTTTAATATTACATTATTAAATTACATAACCAAAATGATTACCAGCACCTTAACATAAAAAGGAAATGATATATCTTCAAAAAAGTCCACTTACAGATGTTGCTCTGGCAAGCATGGCGTGTAGGAAACAGTGGTAGACTGTCTTGATACAGATCAACGATTTCTCTGTCGTTGCCAACATTCTAGTCAAAATGGCTTATCAAAATAAGTATCACTTACCAAAACTACAGGTGCATCAGCTTTACCATACATACTTACCAAACACAGATAAAAACACAAAAAAACATGACAGCACCATTGTCCAAAATAAATGTGATTTTTCTCAGGTTTTAAATTTTAAAAAGATAGCGGGATGTCATATTTGAAACGACTGTGTCTTGACAAGTGTATCAGCTTGTCTTTTTACTGATAGCAATATCTTGATTTTGAATTTTGGGTCACTTTGACTCATTTTTCCAAGATGGCGCCGTAGATGGCAGCCTCGGTGCATCGCTGTCTTGTGTTTGTGTTGTTTTTGTTTATTTTCGTTGGATCCAGTCATGCAAACCGGATTATATACAGCAGAGAGGAAACCTAAAAAACGAACTTCCAAAATTCAGACAGCACATCAACTGTCCTACCAGGGACAACAACATATTGGATCACTGCTACACTTCTCTCAAGGATGCATATTGTTGTCCCTACTGTGCAATACAAGTACACATACTTGTTTAGTCTATTGTATTTATTGTATTGTATTACGTTCTGTGTTATGTGTATAGAGAGCTAACATCTGCCGGAGTCAAATTCCTTGTATATGTAAGTATACTTGGCCAATAAAGCTGATTCTGATTCTGATTCTGATTTTTTTCAGACCGGGTCACATTTTTACCACACCTGTGCGGAAGTTGAGCACGAGGTCGATGAGGAAGAAGGTGTCGGAGATGACGTTGAAGATGATCCAGGGGGTGGTGGTCTCCTCCTTGAAGAAGGTGATGCCCACGGGGATAATGATCAGGTTGCCCACCATAAACAGAAGCATGGTGAAGTCCCAGTAGAACCTGAGGGGGAGAAGAGAAGAGAAGAGAAGAGAAGAGAAGAGGAGAGAAGAGAAGAGGAGAGAAGAGGAGAAGAAAAGAGAAGAGGAGAGAAGAGAAGAGAAGAGAAGAGGAGAGAAAAGAAGAGGAGAGAGGAGGAGAAAGGCAAGAGGGGAGGGGTGGAGAGCATGGCAAGGGGGGAGGAGATAAAAAGAGATTAAGAGGAGAGAGGAAGAGAGGAGAGAAGAGAAGAGAGGAGAGAAGAGAGGAGAGAAGAAGAGAGAAGTATAGGAGGAGGTAAAATGGGAATAATCGGACAATCGGAAAAGAAGACAAAAAGAGGAGGTGTGATGAAGACAAGCAAAAGGGAGGAGAAGAGAGGGAAGAGGAAAGAAAGAAATTCGTGGAGGACACAAAAGTGGGAGAGTGGGAGAAAAAAGAAGAGATGAGAAGGAGAGAAGAGGAGAGGAGAGGATAGAGGTGCGAGTGTGATGAGCCAGGAAGAGATGTGTGAATGCAAGAGTGACGGAGGAGAGATGGAGAGAGAGAGTATGGGTTGAAGCAAGTAGTGATGAAAAAAGAAGAAAGTGTGGGGGCAAAGAGTGTGTGTGTGTAAGAGAGAGAGACAGAGAGAGAGAGAGAGAGAGAGAGAGGGAAAGAGAAAGAGAGAGAATGGCAGTGTGTGTGCGTGAGAGAGAGAGAGAGACAGAGACAGAGAGAGGGAGAGAGAAAATGACAGTGTGTAAAACAACAGGTAATACGAAGAGAAGAGAAGAGAGGAGAAGAGAAGAGAAGAGTAGAGAATAAAATAAAAAGAAGTGTTAAGGGGAGATGGAGAGAATAAAATAAATGGAAAAGGGTTAAGGGGAGATGGGAATTAAAACAGGATTAGTGATCATCAGGGGTGGACAAAGTACACAATTTCTTTACTTGAGTCCTAGTCAAAATATTATTCCACTACCAGTGAAAGTTGCCATGCCAAATTTGTACTTAAGTTGAAGTATGAAAGTACTTATAAAATTCTTAAGTATTCAAAGTACAAGTATTTTTCGTTTAATGAGATTAAGTCCTTTTTTGTCATCGTGATCACACGGCACAGCACACAGTGAACACAACGAAATTCACCTCTGCATTTAACCCATCACACACACATGAGCAGGGGGCAGCTACCTTTGCAACTAGGCCACCACTGGCCCAATCGGTTTTAATGTGTTTTTCACTGAAAATGTGGATCCGTAGACAGACCACTAGAACTTGCCCTGACGCTAAGTTCATCAATTTCTTAACATTGTGCTCTCATTACCTGATGTCATAATGTCACTACTGTTAAAGCTGAACCATACAAGGTTTTTATCTGTTACATTAATGTGAAATATTTCAGATTCAAATGAATGTGTAATTAGGATAATTGCAGTCAACATAGGCTAGCTCTTTCAAAAGAGTGGTTGGTGGTTTTTGTTATTTGGATTGTAAATATAAATCCACATGTAGTTACCTGAATTCAAGATGATGGTCAATTGCAAAATTAGGTACTGGAGGAAGCTCTATAGTCTAAAATGAATACCTTTGCAAGATCATACTTTCGAGTTCTTCTTTAAAACGGAATACCACACTATTGTGTTATTCATTTTAGGGCTGGGCGATATAGCTGAAATCTGTATCACGATATAAGTGTTTCATATCAGTCGATATCGATAATTATTGAAACATTGTGTGACCTATTTAAAATAAGTAACAGGAGGGAAAAAATCTAAATTTAAACATTTTTATTTTTAACTTAACCTTCCTCTGAAAGTTCCATTTTGTCATTGTAATCACCGACACACAACACAATGCACACAACAAAATTCACCTCTGCATTTAACCCATCACACACGTGAGCAGAGGGCAGCCATGACAACGGCGCCTGGGGAGCAGCGTGTGGTGTTGGTACCATGCTCAGGGTACCTCAGTGGAGCTACTGGTAACCCGGGCACTTAAATGGCACTTAATTTTGTCCACTTCGGTGAATGTTGATATCGATAATTATTGAAACATTGTGTGACCTATTTAAAATAAGTAACAGGAGGGAAAAAATCTAAATTTAAACATTTTTATTTTTAACTTAACCTTCCTCTGAAAGGCAATAAGCATTCAGGCAAAATCAGTCAACACACGTTTAATGTTACGATCACAATGAAATCTGAACAATTATCAATAAGCTAATAAAGTGCTTAACAAAGCTGAAGTGTTATAAAGACATGTGCAAAGTGTTAAATGTAAACATGGCGAAACCTGATACCTGAGAAGAACTATCATATATGTATATAGTTTTACTGCATAATTTGCAGACAACATTTGTCTGACTACGATGAGATTTGTAAACTCCAAAAAAGCTCCCATACTGGTGAGCAGACCTTTCTGTTCTTAGGGCTCATTCACACCAAACACTCTGCGTATTCTATCGAACGCATTTTCTATTGTTATCGAGTAGGTGTCTATCGAGATACATATCGTTATCGTTTTATCGCCCAGCCCTAATTCATTTTATTTTCGCAAATATGAATCACCTGAGTATAAAACACTGAATATTATCCACTGCACTGTATCAATGTAATGAGTATGTCGTGCTCACATTTCAAATGTAGTGCAGTAAATACAAGTACAATATTTGTATTGAAAATGTGGTAAAGTGAAAGTCACGAGTTAGCAAACATTTTAATGCTCAAGTAAAGTACAAATACTTGAAAATTGTACCTGAGTACAGTACTTGGTGTGTGTGTGCATGTCTGTGTCTGGGCTGTGTGTGTGTGTGTGTGTGTGCGTGTGTGCATGTGTGTGTGTGTCTGTGTGTGTGTCTGTGTGTGTGTGTGTGCGTGTGTGTGTGTGTGTGTGTGCGCGTGTGTGTGTGTGTGGTGTGTGTGTGTGTTTGTGGTCTGTGTGTATGTGTGTGTGTGTGTGTGTGTGTGCGTGTGTGCGTCTGTGCGTGTGTGTGTGTGTGTGTCTGTGTGTGTGTGTGTGTATGTGTGTGTGTGCGTGTGTGTGTGTGTGGTGTGTGTGTGTGTTTGTGGGCTGTGTGTGTGTGTGTGTGTGGTGTGTGTGTGTGTTTGTGGTCTGTGTGTATGTGTGTGTGTGTGTGTGTGTGTGTGTTTGTGGTCTGTGTGTATGTGTGTGTGTGTGTGCGTGTGTGTGTGTGGTGTGTGTGTGTGCGTGTGTTTGTGGTCTGTGTGTATGTGTGTGTGTGTGTGTGTGTGTGTGTGTGTGTGTGTCTGTCAGCTGGCCTAAACCCAGAGCACATACAGGTTGCAGACTGTTGCCATTAAGTAAATTTTTTGCAATTTTAAGTTGACATTTTTTGTAATGCACACACTGCAAATACCGTATGACGCTGAAGGACGACAATCATAAACATAAAGGGAGTGTAAATAAAGTTCATGATGTGTGTCATGTCATGTTTACAAAGGGCTCATGTCACCCTTATGTACACACCTATAAATCCCGGGCCACGAGCCTCCAGAATTGATTGGTAACAGCACAAGCCACGCTGAGAGAACACAGAGGCACAGCACACAATGCACACAACGAAATTCACCTCTGCATTTAACCCATCACACACACGTGAGCAGAGGGCAGCCATGACAACGGCGCCTGGGGAGCATCGCGTGGTGTTGGTACCATGCTCAGGGTACCTCAGTGGAGCTACTGGTAACCCGGGCACTTAAATGGCACTTAATTTTGTCCACTTCGGTGACTGTGTGGGCCAAAGTGTAATTTATTGTTTGGACACCAATGTACACATTTGATGTTCACGTTTGAACCCACATGTTTATGTAGATCATTCGTTTATTTGCCCATTAGTAAGTTGTAAGTCGGCTAAATCTTAGCCTATACTCTCAGAAATATGGGGACAGTAGGGGTACAAATCTGTATCTTAAGGTACAATACGTATTAATGTACCAAGAAAGGCTAATATTTGGACCTTAAGGTACTGATGTGTACCTATTCAGCTCTGGAGAAGGTACAAACTAGTTGAAAAACAGTGGTTAAAAGGTACAATTATGTGCCTTTGAGGGTACTGCCGGTGTGACAAGCTTTGTACCCCTAAAAGTACAATTCTGTACCTTCTTTTCTGAGAGTGTACAAGTCCCAGTGTTGTAATAGAAAGCGTTCATTCAGTCACTTATTTTTATGTTAAAAAAGGATCCTAACTCTGCATATCAGAAACAACTCTCGTCGTCTTTATTTGAAAACAAGTCGGAAACCTTATATGACCCTTCCGCCCTAGAGTGTGAAACGAGACATAGGGTGATAATGCTGCCTTGCGTCAACACGAACGTCGGAAAAAACTTTGCAGCTACATAAATGGTGATAAAATGCACCATCCAGAGAGAAGAATTGTCGCTGAATACCGCAGGTAGAACTCAAGGTCACGTGTCGAGGTGCACTGCTGCTGAGTCATAGTATCTGTGACTGATGCAACTAACTCCGGCAGAGCGCGGCAGATACAGCCAAAAGCCGGGAACAATTCACTTTCGCAAAGGGCTGAGCTTTATAAGCGTACCGATGTGGCTTGAGCCGGAAAGGCACACACGTGGACAGTGGACAGTGCGTACAGTGCTACGTTTGCAATGATGCTGACTGACTATGCGGTTAACTAGGGTGGCCCTCGGCTAGCCACTGTGTGTGCTGTCCGCTCAGGAGTGGGCTAACAACGCCGTGACGCATTCCTTAAACACCCCCCTACCCCCACCCCCACGAACACAAAACAAAGCATGCTGTCGGGTTTGTTGACACTAACCCAGCTGCTTAGCCAACTTAAAGTAAACATGAAGGACGCATGCGAGTCATGACGGGCACCCAACACTAGTTGCCTACTGAACAGATACACACAGGTTTAAAAACATGAACAAGAGGCATGTGGTGTGAAGCGGACATCTGAATGTGGTCAAAACCCATTACCAGTATTCTGTAGAGACGCACTGTCTGTTGACATTGTAACAGAGACATGTGGCTAATAGTGTGCGCGGTCCATAACCCTGGGCTGTTTGCGTGGGATGCAGTCTAGACGGAGGTCGTTGGCGCTGTCCGCCTCTGTGGTGCTGAAATCAGAAAGCCTCCAAGCATGTGGGGATTTACCACCGCCTTGTAAAACTTGTAAACACACACCAGTCGCAGACGGTGCACCCTTTGTTATTGCCTCTCGGCGACACAAAAGTCTTTGTTACAACATTTATGTAAGCGTAAAACGATGAAAAAACACAGAGGACGTGCTATTGAACAGTGCGGGTTAAGCGCTAAAGCTCGAACGAGCAGAGCCCCCTGGATATAACCATGTCGCTGGTAGCCTTAACACACTTGGCTCAAGGTGACTTTAGCCTACAGAGAGAGCATCCCCCCTCTGCGCAGCGGGACTTCACACAATAACGTCGATGCACATGTGACTTTGTGAAACTGTATTGATGGAAGGATTTCGGCGGTTATCAAACCATACCTTTTTCACAGATTTGCTTTTTTGACAGAGAAAGACGCATCGACCTTAAACAAAAACACTTAAGCGTCACAGTCTGATGGAATGGCTGTGTGCGGCTATCGACATCGCAAAGTAGCCTGATTCCCGGAATGCGGGGAGAGGCGAAACGAGAGCAGTAACGTGGTGGATCATATGGAACTGACAGAGGTCGGCGGCTAAACCGCTTAGCATATGCTTGTCATCTGCATAAACACTGACAAAATGCCCGCATACTGACTACTCTGACTTAAGCACTTAACATACTTCTGAATGGCTGAGTAGTTTCAAGCTGTAAGGCTTTTGACAGGCACACATTCATTCTTTCCCTTACGCTGTCTATACTGTTGTTTGTCGAGTGGATATGCAAAACTTCCTTGCCTCACTGTCGTACTTGTCACACTTGTGAAAGTTTACAAAGCAACAAGAACTACTGAGTTAAACTTCCTGACTAGGGCGGGGAAGGGGATGGAGAAGGGGGCGCTAGCTGTCGGTGCCCTGAAACTGAACCCAAAGCACCCCCTCACACACTCAGGGCAACACACCAAACTTGTTGATGAGCATAAACATGCTAGTGTGAAACTGACACTGACTCTACCTTTGCTCTGAGCCAAGCACTGCACATGCCGGGAGTGTAGTGTAGGGGGGCTTACCTGAAGTCACTGTACGGGTGAATAATCCAGTTCCCCGCCGACTTCACGCGTTCCTGCTCCCTCTCTACAGCCTTTTGGCTTCCATACATGCGCAAGGAGAATTTGTTAACTCCGGGCTGAAGCATGCTACTGAACTGCCGCTGCATGAAACTCGCCTGGCTGCCCCTTGCCTCCGTCTCCTCGGCGGCCACGATTGCCGGCCCATCCTCGGTCTTCTGGAAGGTGACGGAATTCCTCGGTTGCTGGGCCCCGGGCTGAGTGGCGCCGTGCACCGAGGACGACGCTTTGCGGCTTGGGGCGTTGGAGAAAGAGACTTTTGAGTCCTTTTTCTCGGGCACCCCGCCGGAGACAGGGGTGTTGCCAGGATTGACCGTGTCGACCCCCTGGGTCAACGGCAAGGAGCCGACAGGGGTGGTCAGCCCGTCCATGCTGGCCGTGCTGGAGTTACAGATAGCGGGTTTGCTCCCGTCCTCCGCCCGGTTGGCACCCCCGCCGCTCTGCTTGTCCGGCTTGGACATGATTGAACGGAGACTCCCTGTAGTACCGGAGTCCCTCCGGCATTCTCCGTTTTTGTTGCATTTCATGCTGGTGGCAAGACCGGTGCTGGTGCTTCCATCACCTGACGCATGTGTCGCCTCTACCGTGACTGCTACTACGGTAGTGTTTGCTCTCCCATCCCTGCTTCTGATGGCCTCAGCTCGGTCAGCATGTCCCTGGCACGTAGGAACTGACGGATTGGTCGCTAAGGCGGCGTCGGAGGAAGTGGCGGGTTGCTCCCCCTGCGCTGAAGGGAGCTCGTTGATGCTGGACCTCTTGCACGCCGTGGACGCGGCTCCCCCTCCTGGCGTAAAGTTCTTCATCCTGATGCTGCCTCCTCTCCCTCCTCCTCCTCCGCCTCCTCCACCACCACCTCCGCCACCACTGCTGCCACCGGCCCGGCGCAGTCGCGGGTGCTGAAACTTCGACTCCTCTTCTCCATCGTCCGCTTCGTCCATGCCGGTGTGATTTGCTGCGCCAAACTTCAACCTCTGAGAGGTCTGACCCGGTTGGTCCTCCGGCTTTGCCTCCAAACAACTCTTGCTACTACTGCTACTTGTGCAGTTGCTGCCAGAGACGCCGGGTGCGGCAAGAAGGGAACATCCGCCGCTGCCCGCTTTCTTTCTCATGGGAACATCGGACACCGGCGAAATGTCATTGCTGTCCATGATATTGAGCATATCAAATTTTGCCTCCAATTATCTTTGCAGGAAACCAATCAGGAACAGGGGAAGAAAACCAGAGAAGGGGAGGGAGGGAGGGGGAGATAGAGGGAAAAAAAAAAAGATGTGAGAGATACGTGACTTCTTTGCAAACTAACATATCTATCTTTCTCATCCCACAACCCACAACAACTGCTGCAGCACTTTACAGGCCTTTACCCGCAATCGCAATTAACCTACATTATGAAAACACCTCGCGCAGCACCGGATGACCTCCCGGCAAGGTAGCCTAATCTGAGCATTCAGGTCCGTCCCCATTGTTGCATAAAGCGCATCCTTTAAAGGAACTGGAATTATGCGTTTTCCTATCAGGCAGGTTATACCACAGGACCGTTTTTTTGTACGAGGAAAACAGTCACACGGATACGCAGTTATTGTAGCGGCACAATGATGTCATTTTCATAGAGGGTGTTTTCAATGACAATTTCTCCTCAGTGATGTCAGTCACATAACATGCTGGGGCAGCGCCATCTAGTGTTAGAAGGCCTCCCCTTCAGGTGGAGATCTAGTGCCCGCTGCTAAGTCAGGATGCTTTTTAAAAACTTGTTGAACATCTTCAATTGGGCATGATGGAAATTGTATTCATTTTAGCAAGGTGTGTAACATAGAGGAGGAGAAATTAAAACACAGGAACAGATGATAAACTCCTTCAGTTTTTTTTTTTGCAAGTTTTATAAGTTACGGAGTCTAAAACACTTTGACCCATATCACTAGATTTCCCTTGCTATTCATTTATGTCAGATGTAATGAAACCAGTTAATGAATGAGGATATGAGTAAGATGAACACATGGGTGAGTAACATGAGACAAGGCCAAACCATCTCAACACACATACACACACACACACACACGCACACACACCGTGTGTGTATGTGAGTGTGTGTGTGTGTGTGGGAAGGGTCGGCTGGCCAGGGAGGGGGGCCCCTTGAGGGGCCGGCGTAGAGAAGCCTACCTGCAGGAGGAAGCACCCGGCGTCAATGACACCAGAAGGTTGTCAGAGGAGCTGCCACCGGAGCGATCCACTACGCCGCCTTGCTCTTTCCCACTGTCTCTCGCGCTAGGGGGACGTGGATGGAGGAGAGGATAAGAGGAGAAAGCATTCCTCCTCCCGTTATCCTTCCCTACACTCCTTCTCCCACTCCTCTTCTCTGCCTGTCTGTCTCTGTCCTTCTCTCCGGCGTACCTTTTCAGCTCAAGAGAGTAGAGGGAGAGAGAGTCGCACAAAACCCTTGACAGCTCAATTCCAGATGGAGTCTCTCTGTCTCTCTCTCACACACTCACATTCTCTCTGTTTCTCTCTCTGTCTCCCATTCTCTCTGTCTTCCTCTCTCACACAGTCTCCCATTCCCTCTCCCCCTCTCTTTCACTCTTTCTCACCTCTGTGCTGTTGTTTCTGCTTGCCGGCTGCCACTTCCTGCTATGACACACAGAAGTTTGATGATGACGATGATGAAGATGATGATGCTCTCTGCCTCATCTGCATAAAAGGCAGAGTTCCAGTGCTGGCGCTCCAGTGCTGGTGTTTGGCTGCAGCTGCTTGGCCCGGCGCCACCTGGTGGCTGGCCTGAGTCGGGAAAGGATGCGCGCCTCTCTGGACCCTGCTTCCTGGACGCAGAAAGCTAAAAGTGTCATCCATCGGTGACGCTGGTGGAAATTGGATTTTTTTAATCTTTGTGTTTTTGTTTAAATTTTGTAGCAATGTTTCTCTACACAACTGATTTGATATTCCAAGCAAAAAGTGAACAGAATAAAACACGCAGGTAACAGAGGCAGCTTACCCCACTCTAGTGCTCGCCCAGCTATTTCACATGATGAAATAGCAGCTGTGGCCCAGTGGGGAAGGAGTTTGTCTTAGGATCAGAGTGTTGCAGACTGAAGTCCTGTACCACTAGGAAACATGTATGCTGGGAAGTGAACTAGCAGCGCTGTCCTTATCCCTGGCTGTAGGTTACCAGCACTGTCCTTATCCCTGGCTGTAGGTTGCTCTGGATAACAGCATCAGCATTATGCACTGCAGTGTGTCAGCTGGCCAGGCTGCCCCTACATTGTTTCTACGTCATTGAGTTTGGGCTGCAAAACGAGACTGCAGCTGTCTGAAATGACCATACTAATGGCATGTTTTAAAGGACTCAATAACACATGAAGAGACATGGATTAGGTTTTCTTGGCATGTAAACTCTCCCACAAAGGTCACCATAATAAATATGACATACTGTGCACCATTTCCGTTTCCTGAGCAGTAAAAGTCCTGCTAAGCTGTGGTTTGTGGAAAATCTATAAAAAGAAAGGTGATAAGCAGTACAGGAAGGCGTTTGTCTGCTGACTGATCAATCTGCCTGTCTCTTTGTGTGTTGGTGTGCCTGTCTGTCTATTTGACTGACGTACTGCGTGCTGGGGATGGTGTAGTGTCTCTGTATTTTGGAGACAGGTATATTTTGGGGACAAAACTTAAATATACTATCTTAATGACGTTCAGCTTTGTGTTGTGCACCAGACCCCAGACAGGAAGTCACCAGACCCCAGACAGGAAGTCACCGTGGGGGCTCGCAGTGGGGGCTGGGCATATAGGACAGCATGGCTCCTCCTGATTGGGCGAATTTCAAGTCCTAGGTTTATCATAATACAGATTTAAACAACAAATGTTGCACCACCATGCTTTTAATTCTTCTTCTCCTTCTTCTTCTTCTTATTATTATCTGTTTATTATTATTATTATTATTATCCTTTAACATTCACAAACTCAGCTTCTTAAAATTATTCTGCCTCATTAGTCTGCAATAATATAATTATTGTTGTGGTAATAATTGTTGTGTTGTTGTTTCATTATATTCAAATGTAAATGTTTTTGATATTTTTTTTTGTGGGTTGTTTTTGGAAAACAAGCATCTGCTAAATTCCGAAGCATACACACGTGCATTCCTCCTCCTCCCAAACAGGACCGTCCCTGCATGGTGCTCACCGTATTCCTATCACACATCCTTAATGATCCTGGTCCTGGGCTGACCAGCCTACCCTTGTTGCCATGGCGAGCGCGAGCATTGATGGAGACAGACAGTGGAGGGATGCAGTAGGATCGCCATGGAGAAAGTCCGCTATTTTACAAGTCACTGTTACAGGTGGTGGGTGTTGCATTTGTTTATGTTTATGTTTGAACTTGGCTCGAACTGCTTGAGATCAAAATAATTGAACACAAATGGTGTTGCAGTTATAGACAGAAGAGAGCTTGTGTTATGGTGTTGCAGTTACTCAAAGCTGACAGAAGAGAGCTTGTGTTTTGGGGATATGGGAGCAGCTCTTAGGAGCTATACAATAGGGAAAGAAACTTAGCATATTAGAAAGAAATCATATTAGTTAGATAAAAAAGGCTAATTAAAAGAAAAGCTGATCTTGTCAGCCAAGTCTTGACTTGAACATGCTTGGACTAATAGTTGACATTTCCAATACTTGGAAACTAAACAGAACAAAAATATAGTGATTGCTAAACCTTTTAATACTTGTAAGTTAATCACTGCAAATAAACAGTTGTTCGAATTCACTGAGTGGTCAATAAAATTCATAATCAAAGTGGGGTCCCCAGCCAAGAGAGGCCGAGAACCCCTGAACGAACTCATTCAGGACCTGAACACAAGTAAATTCATACAGGGCTCTATTCTATGGTTTAGTGGTAAACCTGCATAGGTTAACTCAGAGTAAGGGGTACACCTCTTAAGAGAAGATTCCCATACACACACACACAGGGGGGGGGGTGAGAGAGAGAGAATGAGAGAGGGATAGAGAGAGAGAGGAGAGGGAGAGAGGAAGGGAGAGAGAGAGAGAGGTAGATATTATATCATATATCCTATCATATATCATGCTCATCCGGAGCCATCTTGTCATCACTGGATCAGTCTGACCTGAACCAGCTGAACAGCACAGCTACCTCAGGTCGCTGTGCGCACACATTAACCATGAGGGCTTTCTAGTGCGTATGCATTAACCATAAGTGTATGTGATGTGCATACCTTGAGTTTTTATATTTACCTGTGTTCTTCTTGCTGGAAATACAGTTCAATTGTTTGAACAGCAAACATTGGGACAGTAAACATCAACTTGCAGTCTGAATCACTAACATGCCCGTGCCTGTTTCTCAAAGCACATAGGAAGTGAAGGGGTGACTTGCACATACCACTCTCTGTTTGTTTGGGCTTCATTCAGACAGACAGGTAGAGACAGACAAATATAAACAGGCAAACAGAGAGACAGACAGAGACAAACAGGCAGGCAGACAGACAGGAAAACAAACAGAGATGTGCATCTGACCCATCCATAGTGTAGCCACTTTAGGAGCAGTCAG
>CM050221.1:43487500-43525000 GCA_027475355.1 Coilia nasus | reverse complement strand
ATGTTGTAAGTCTATATAAGTATATATGTATGCAAGTTAGTATAAGTGAGAAATTGTCATAGTCATTGTTAAGCCTCATGTCTGTGTGTGTGTGTTTGTTTGCATGTGTGTGTGTATGCATATCTGTGTGTATGTATATCTGTGTGTATGTGTTTGCATGTGTGTGTGTATGCATGTGTGGGTATGTGTTTGCATGTGTGTGTGTATGCATGTGTGGGTATGTATTTGTGTGTGTGGGTGTGTATATGCATGTGTGTGCATGCATGTGTCAGTATGTATATATGTGTGTATCCATGTGTCTGTGTATATGCATGTGTGTGTGTGTATATGTATGTGTGGGTGTGTATATGTATGTGTGGGTGTGTATATATGTGTGTGTGTGTGTATTAACTTACCCACATGCTCCTGTGTAATTTGGATAGTGGGAAGACTCTTGATCTTCTCCCTGTCTGCTGGAGGAGGCCCTGTGTTCTCGAACTGATTTAGCAACTACACACACAACACAAGACACACTGTGATTAGCAACTACACACACACAAGACACACTGTGATTAGGAGGCCTGTACACACAACAGCTATCACACACACTGCAAAATATATATGGAGTTTCTGTCTCTTTATCTCACACACACACAACCAAACTAATACAGGTGACGTAGGCCTCACCTGTGTGATGATGGCGTCTAGTCCGTTGGCACCCCACGCGTAATCCATTGGGTTGGAATGAAGCATACCCCTGAGGAGAGAACAAGCAGACAAACCTCAACATCAACCAAGACTTCCAGCCAGCACCATGAAACCTAAGGGAGACGCCCTCCCTTTTTCTCATGGGTATGTCCCCTCCTGAACTGGTGACATTAGGCCCGTTACCATCAGGAACATTGTGACGGCAATTTAGAAGAGGGGGAGGTTACAGGGAAAGCCATTGGCGTGGTCCTCTCACCCCACATTTCTGCACTACAAAACAACGCTCATGGGACCCCACCTAAACCGAGGAAAACTGTGTGTTTCACAGCAGTGAAACATGACTGATTGCAAGCTTACATCTGTGCAGGGGCGACTCGTAATGGAAGCCAAGGGAATCCAGGCTTTCTCGGAATTTAAAAAATAGTGACAATAATAAACAAATCAATATTCCTTGATAAAATACTGCAGCTACACATTCTAGGTTCGATATAGATATGTGTTTTGTGTACATTGTATTTTAAACAGGGTGTGACTAAAATCACAGTTTTAACATGCTACATTTCTGCCGCATTTTCTCCTGTACAAACTTGCGCTTGGGGAATAGCATAGAATAGCCATAGGGAACGTAGGCTACTGCTGTGACGTCGCCAAGGGAAGCCAAGTTTAGTTAACGCCCATTTGGCTTCCACTGCCTGCTTTTGCTAGTGAGAAAACACATTTTTTGCAAAACAATTTCACGAAATTGCCATTTAAGCAACCACTTCAAGTAATGGAGAATGGGCGGTCTACGCCAGATGTTGTAATTGTTCAAAAAAACACCAATAAAGTCAAAACACTTAATTAAAACCGAGTGGTTGACTGCTAGCATGATTTCAGCAAAGCTTTTCTGCATGCTTACTGTTTAAGAGGGCAGCGGCAGCTGGCAATCTCTGGGTTTCATGCGATTATTCTGATTTGATCAAGTTCGGAAAGGCAATTGAGAGACACGAGAAATCAAAATTACACATAGTTGCAACCATGAAACTGAAGGTGTTTGGTAAGGTAAGGATAGATTAGGCCCTCAGTCAAGCAGCTTGGTGTTCTGCAGCACAACACAGTCAGAACTGCGTCTACTTTTGTGACCTGTGGAGTCAATAATCACAGTGTCTCATGTCAAAAGGGCAATGTTGTGAACGCTGATTTCAAGTGGAGTTACCGCAAAGAATGACGATAAAGACGCACCTCAGCGTCTTATTCATTATATTTACTACACACTCCGTTACTGTGAAACTATTGCCAATGGGCTTCCCTATCCAAAATGCTCACCCACCGCAGCTGCATCTGTGTTATGTGGATTAAACTGTATAAACCCCACATGTTTAGTGGTAAACTGGTTAGTGGTAATCCTACATGTTTAGTGGTAATCCTACATGTTTAGTGGTAATCCTACATGTTTAGTGGTAATCCTACAGGCCAAAACAAGCTCTCCTACATTTCCAAGTTTAACAGCCTTTGAAAGTTTTCATGTAACAAACATATCAAAATCATTCTTTGCATAAGAAGTGAATTAGCCTGCTATCATGCAAAGTTCTGAAAATAGCATTAATTTCTCTTCAGACTAACCTCTAAAATGTTGTTACATTTGTAATAAATCTTGTCTGTTTTGAGTAATGCATTTTTGCCTGTTTAGAAAACAAATCTATGGCATCATGATGTTGAGATCCCCCATGGCTGGGAGCTGAAAATATGTACTGGCCTTTTGTGTGTCATTACTGGCTACAAAACAAACACTGTTTCTTTAACGCTTCTATTAGTTAGTTACTGTAGTGAACCCACTCATTCCTTCAGTACCTCCACATACTTAGCTTCAACCAGCTAGCATCACAGGAGAACTGAGATGACTTTTGACAGCGACGGGCAGGAAAACTGGCATTGGCCAAAATGGGCCAGTTGCTAACCAATCAGCTGGGCCGATAGGCCTCTTTACCGGTCCCAGGCCAGCGCTGTGATGGTTTCCCCTGCATCCCTTTATTCTGCGCTGTAAGCAGGTTTAGCTACTACAGTAACAGAAACCCAACAGGTCACCATGCTCCATTTTAAAATCTCCGACTCAACATTTATCCTGAACAGGTGTCCACCTGTGAGCTAGCCGGCCTTGTGCCTGAGACAAATAGAGGAATCAGGGTAGTTACCATGGCGCCATGCCCATGTTGGGCATAGCTGTTGGAGCAATGATTCCATTCACGAGCTGCTGTATGATCCTGTAAGCAGAAAAATCATCTGTGTTAACGGACCGCTGAATAAATTCACAACAGAGCCATGTGGATCAGCTTATACTGCTTTCTTCATTACCATGCAGAGTAATGCCTGTGTACACAAACACTTTTTCAAAGCCTCTATGTACACTTTAACATTTACTCTAAATAATAATCAAAATTATTTTACAGTAATATGATAGAATGGGATGGTTAGCCTACCACTCTAAGGTAGACACACACACACACACACACACACACACACACACACACACACTCACTCACTGGTTAAGGGGTAAATAGTGAAGAGGTAAAAGGTTAAGGGGTAAAAGGTTAAGGGGTAAATGGGTAAGGGGTAAATGGGTAAGGGGTAAAGCGGTAAATGGTTAAAGGGTAAATGGGTAAGTAGGGCTGGGCGATAAAACGATAACGATATGTACCTCGATAGACACCTACTCGATAACAATAGAAAATGCGTTTGATAGAATGTTTCGATAGAATGTTTTTTTTTTTTAAGAAAACGGCGTAAGTTTAGTCAGAGCCCTCTCTGATTTAGCGCCGCTTTAAATCTTTGTTGCAAAGTAAGCTTGGTTGCATGAGCAAAGGCACTCGTCCTCTGTAGCCTAGCAACGTATGGGGAGTGACACGCTAATACCCAATCATGTCACAGTATTGTGTTTGGTTGCGCCATCTCTTGTCTCGTAGTCGCGTTTTTTTCCAGAAACAGCATGGTCAAGAAAGGAAGATGAGTGCCACTGCAACAAGCGAGGAAAATGTGGATAAGGGCTCATTCACACCAACTTGAGCGTGTACAGCGCGTATCAGTATACAATATGTTTGTATAGGGACAGAATACGCTCAGATCACGCATGCGGTGTGAAGAGTCTAATTTGTTAACATGCATTCTAAACGGACAGAAAAAGGCCACGTGCTGAATACGCAGAGTGTTTGGTGTGAATGAGCCCTAAGAACAGAAAGGTCTGCTCACCAGTACGGGAGCTTTTTTGGAGTTTACAAATCTCATCGTAGTCAGACAAATGTTGTCTGCAAATTATGCAGTAAAACTATATACATATATGATAGTTCTTCTCAGGTATCAGGTTTCACTATGTTTAACACTTTGCAGATGTCTTTATAACACTTCAGCTTTGTTAAGCACTTTATTAGCTTATTGATAATTGCCTGTCAGAGGAAAGTTAAGTTAAAAATAAAAATGTTTAAATTTAGATTTTTTCCCTCCTGTTACTTATTTTAAATAGGTCACACAATGTTTCAATAATTATCGATATCGACCGATATGAAACACTTATATCGTGATACAGATTTCAGCCATATCGCCCAGCTCTATGGGTAAGGGGTAAATGTTTAGCCTACCCCTCTAAGGTGGGCACCCCTTCTTGCCCTCTTGACCCCTGCCTCCGGGGCATGTGTCTCCCGTGCGGTTGCCGGGCACCATACCGTTGCCGTGACGCCATCTCCCTCTCCCGCCGGTTTTCGGCGTCACGGTTATCCTCGGGTGGCTGCAGGCCTGGCGTGAGGCTGAAGCCATTGTCGAAGATGCCCAGTGCAAACTGGCCATAGCCGTGCGGGAACGTAAACAAGTGCTGGTCCACGTTCTGCCACACAGCAAGAAAAACACATAAGTTAGTACAAAACACAAACGTCAGACAAGCCTGTGGCCCTAGCAGTCAGTGTGCTGGACATACAGGCATGCAAGCAGTGACCCCAAAACTAATATGCCAGAAGGAGCATTACCTGCTTGACCAGGTGAAAAATGTTTGTTCACTCGCCTCAAACAGAATGCCACACATTCACCCATTCACATGCTGAGTGTTCAGTGTCTTGTTTAAGGACACTTTGATCTAGTCAGCAGGAGCTGGATTCTATCCAGTGAGCCACTGTGGCCCCTGAATTATACATTACTCGTCATCAGCTACTACAACCCCTCGCCACCTTCTGCACTAGGTGCACTAGCCAAACCAGGCCGCACACTGAGGCAGGTGGGTGAGTTAATTGGTGACTATCCGCACCTGGCACCAGGTGAAACAGGTCAGACCTTTATGACATCCCTGCTACTTCTCTCACGAGAAACATGGGAAAAAAACAGATTGAATATAAAGTAAAAAGAATGTTTTGAGATCCCTTTTCAAATTCTGTTTTTCTACTAGTACTTCCCAGTAACATCTTTTCCTTTTAATACTTGCTAGTAACATCACAGTTACGCAGAAAGGCATATTACTACTGCCACTGCTGCTGCCAATACTGCTATTGCCGAGGCTGCTACTACTACTAGAACAGCAACAGGCTACAACATCCTTGGGAGGAGTATCCCTGAGCAGAACACTGAACCCCATACTGCTCCTTGGATGTGTGGGTGAATGTGATGCATTCTATAGCCTATGGAGAGTATAAATGCAAGCTATTGCTACTACCACTATTACTACTACATTATAGCAAATACTAATATATCTGGATTCAACTAACTCGGACATTCCAGGTCTGCTGTACAGCACATATGAGATAGGATTCTAGTTCTTTTTGTACAGCACATGAACACCTGAGAGAACGTTCTAGATCTGCCTTTACAGCACACACGTGAAATGGTTCTTATTTCTAGTTCCGCCTGTAGAGCACATGAACACATATGTGTAAGGGGTTCAGGACTGACGAGCAACTCGCCTCAAACGTGGGCGGAGTCTGGTCACTGGTGGAGGCTGTGGATGAGGAAGAGGAGGAGCCATTCTCAGCACTAGGAGGAAAGCATGCAGGGGGTTAGTTTTCCTCAGGAGCTGATGGATGACGCTGAGTTTAAGTTTAGAAATGTGTAGAACAGAATTTTAGGACACATGCCGAGCATACGAAGCAACTAGAACATTTTGTAACATTAGTAACACTTCATAACAAGCCACACTATATGGGAAAGTGGCCATTACCTAATAGTTTTTAATGACTGCTGATGATTAACTATGCATATTTTAGGAATGACTACCTATCAGTGAATAGCTTATTTTAACAGTAAATAACAAAGCATAACATAATAGTGTAGTTGGTACTACACTAAAGTACTTTAGTGTAAGCATTTACTGTAGATGGCTCGGCTCTACTCAGACCCATGACCAGCAGTGATTTGGGCCTAAAGCTCAACCCATGACCAGCAGTGATTTGGGCCTAAAGCTCAATCCATGACCAAGAGTGATTTGGGCCTAAAGGATGTTGTGCTACACATGGGCCTAGAGATGCATTAGCAGCTACTAAAGACACAGTAACATAATGTCCTAAGCTTCTCAAACCAAAGAAAGAGTTGTTACCAATCCTCCAATTGATTTACTGATTTTCAGTGAATGTGAGCACTACTGCATAATAAAATTAGGTCTTAGGTCACACACACACACACACACACCTCATGCAATGCTATATGGCGCTAAACATAACCTGATGGCATAGCGGGATGTGTTTTAGCCCCTCCCCAGTCACACCAACCACAAAACCAGTAAAGTGGTTAAGCTGCATAACCCCACAACATAGTGACACTGACTTCATCGGTATTTTGCGTCTTTTCAGACCATTTTGTTACATATTTCACATGTTAATTAAACACTGTTTACTTCAACAATCATCTATAAAGTATTGATAGTGGCCTGTTGAAAAATAACCAAACACTCCTGAAAAGGTGCATCACAATAAACCCTTAAAGGTGTACTTCCACGAGAAACCGTTTAGTACTTGCTCTTTTGAAATATGATAGATCACCCCGAGTTGCATATGCATGCTGCATATCAAAATTCTATCTACAAAAATTCTATTCTATCCCCGTTTTCTATATCAGTCAAAAGAAGACAATAGGCGGAAAAACGACCCAATGCGAAAAGGGCCTTCGGCGTGACGTAGACGTGGAAATACATATAAGAGAAACTGACCGAATGGACTTTAAATAATGTTAGCCTGTTTGACTGACTCGCATAAGATTAGCAGGCTAGTTGAATGACTGAACTGCATTTAGCCGGGCACTTGCACTGTTTTGTCATGCAAATATTACCATTCTGAAACGTTCATTGACAAATGGTCAGGAAGCGACTCAGCTTGTGCCATCTCTCCTTCCTCTTCTGATTCAGGATCAAACACATAAGGCTGTATCTCCGTAGACATTCTGTGTGCAGTTTTAGGTATTCGGATGTTCTAGGTCGTGGCTTCCTCATTTTTGGCTACTATGCAGGCGGCTAGTAAGGGTATTCGGATGCAGGGCTAGTCTTCATTTAATTCTGGTTAAAGATTAAATATTCTTTTTTCACGCCACGCTTTAACTTATACCTTCTGTTAAAGATCATTGCTTATTGTCAGTAATGAAAAATGTTTAAAAAAGGTAAGAACATTGGTAAAAAAATACCATGTCTGTGAAAGTCAAAACCACTTCTTTGTCAGTTTCCGTCGGTGCAAATGATCAGTAAGAGAAGGGACAAGGGGGCCGGCTGCATGGAAATACAGTGTCACCAGGGATTGTGTCCTCCTCGTGTCTGATGGCGCTGTTGTGTTCAATGATTTTGGTTTTGCATTACTTTTATATTGTTTGTTGCATGTGTATGTAATTAAATAAACAACTGCTTGTGAAACAAGAAGTAAGCTGCTTGATTGTATAGTTATTTCCTGTGGTAGAACACCTAAAGGAGGTTTACTGTACTTCTTCTGACAAGGGGCACATGTATGGCAAGGATGGAAGCTTGTCCCTACAAAGGAGAAATGAGTTAGATAATCAACTCTTTTGGCCTTTCACAAACGTAACAGATATCAGCAGAGGTTTGTTGCAGCCTGCTGAAAAACTTGTTCCTAACTGCTGGTTGGATATATAGTATTATCTTTCCAAGGCTCCTGTATGTGTTGCACAGGGTTTAAAAGAGAGGTGCAGCCTTTATTAGTGCTATCACAACCCTACCCTAGGTCCTTGTTAACTACATGACAAAAAAACATCCCATAACATGACACACTGACAAGACAGTACTGCAAATGTTTTTTTCACTGAGTAAGGCCATGTCAGTTACTGAAGCTAAATATACTATAAAATCAGTACACATACAACATATCATAATATACACTTGTACCAAGGCATACTCTTGTGTGTTTGTGTGTGACATAGCGTAGCATAGCATAGCAGTTTAGGCTACATGTTCAAAGTATTCCTGAGACAGGCAGACGAGCACATTTAAACAGTAGGACCAGGATAAGCCCTCAGTCATACTCATGACTTAGCTTGTTAGCTTCCATAATATTTAGGCTACTATGTGATGAGTTCTGTTAAGGTCTACACAGTACTCAGTAGGACATCCTGGCTAATCACCCACTGGAGCACAGGGTGCAGGAGTAGATCCCTGTGTACAGTCCGTCTGTCAGCGCCACAGGTGGCTCAGCGGAAGAGGAAGATGCTGGCTGTGGGAGGAGTCTCTGAGAACCAAGTCATTCCTCTGACTACCGCTCCCCGGGCATCAGACTCCACCTACTGGCCAAACCAGGCCTCAGGGCTCCTTTACACCGACCTGACCGCGTACAATGTGTTTGTATGCGTGACAGAATACGTTCAGATCACGCGTGCGGTGGAAATGGTCTAATCTGTTACCATGCATTCTAAATGAATACGTACAGAAAACGGGCACTTGCTGTCTACGTGCTGTATACAGGGAGTGTTTGGTGAAAATGAGCCCTCACACTCCCCCTACTGGCCAAACCGGAGCACTCATGCTTGGTTTATACTCGCTAAGTTTGTCACTGCGAGCAAACTGTATGAAATCACCAATACGTCCGACCCATATAGACTAGTGCTTGACAGACGCAACAAGTATAAACCTAGCAGCCATCAGTCAATGAAACGTGAGCACACAGCCCTTGGCGGTTGCGCCAGAGCTGCACAGCTGCTGCACAACAGCTGACTCGGGTCAGTGTAGACCTGGCCTGGCTCCGACTCTGAAAGGTGTGTGGTGGTGTGAGCAAGAGAGGGTCCATGCCTCCTTATCCCAGAGTCTACTCCCATCCATTTTTAGCTGTGAATGTAGGGCAAACCGGTGGTCAGTGGGGTACCTTGTTTCCTCAGGTAATTCTTCAATGAAACCTGATTCACATCGTGGACAGGTGTATTCCTGAAGGGGAAGAAAGGGAGAGAGAGATGGTAAGACACTAATAGAAATGTACATCCCAATGAATCAAAAGAAGAATATGCAATACAGTGTTAAAGGAGAACTTCGGTGTAAAATGAAAATTGGCATGTTAAAGCATCATACCGAGTTGATATGTGTACTGAGGAGCAAATTTTATTTAGCCTGTTGCATTTAGAGTTTAACTATTTTTTATCGTTTGTCGCAGAAGGCTAACAATGGAAGTGGTAGGTGCCCTCAGATGAAGCATGACGACTACACTATTTTTAAACCATTAAAACAGCTCGAAGAAACTCCACACTCCATCGGTAGTACAACAAAGGCCCTGACATTAAAAACGAGGCACTGAGAACTTTGTAAGTGTACACAACATTTATTAATAAAATAGTTTTGACAGGCAGTACCTTGCTGTAGTTTCTCGTTGCAGCCATGATGAAAGTCCGCACAAGTCGATTGACGAACACGAACCAGCAGGAAGAATAGAAGAGGTAGTACAATCGACATGTTTGGACTTTCCTCATGGCGTCGATGAGAAACTAAGGTACTGCCTGTCAAAACTATTTTATTAATAAATGTTGTGTACACTTACAAAGTTATCAGTGCCTCGTTTTTAATGTCAGGACCTGTGTTGTACTACCGATGGAGTGTGGAGTTTCTTCGAGCTGTTTTAATGGTTTAAAAATAGCGTAGTCGTCATGCTTCGTCTGAGGGCACCTACCACTTCCATTGTTAGACTTCTGGGACAAACGATAAAAAATAGTTAAACTCTGAATGCAACAGGCGAAATCAATTTTGCTTCAGTACACATACCAACTAGGTATGATGTTTTAACATGCCATTTTTCATTTTACACCGAAGTTCTCCTTTAACCGTTAATGAATGCTGCGTAACAACATTAAACCTGAGACATCTATACAGCAAGCACACAGGCAGGTTGTGTGTTGCACGTAAATTATGTCAAGAATCATGACTAAAACAATTCCAACGGGACATTACCCTTACGGTTTTGACGTGACACACTAAGTTTTCTTCCTCACAGCTAGGCTTTTGATGTCTTACAACACACAACTGCGAAGATTCTGGAAAGAGGAAGCTCTAGACTTCAAGGGCAGGGGAGTGTGTTAGACACGGTGCACAACGGAGCTTACAGGCTAATTAACATTCGCGGTACAAAAATGGGGTCTTTCGGATAAAATTCCTATAGTATTGCGCGACCTGAGACTGGTGATGGGGCGTATGAGGTCCCGTGCGCTTTGAACTCTTTCTAGAGCCTTCAAAAACAATCGCGGGGCGCAGACCGTCACGCACGGAGTTAAAAGAGTAGAGACCATCACGCACGGAGTTAAAAGAGTACTGGTATTAACAGCATTGTTTACATACCTCATGCATTGTTGCCAATGATGTCAATGAGGTAATGCTGGGACAACATTTAAGGCAAACACCCACAGTCTTGCAACACAATTTTGTCAGTTTGGCTCAGATATTATTAGCAACTGACAAATTATTAATTCCCTCTGCCGTGGTTTATAACTTCAGGAGATACATAAATATGGCACATCAAAAGATATTGTAGCTCATTTGTTTTCAGATGACACCACAAAACGGTTTCACTGCATGGCACTGAAGACTGACCGTGGACGAGACGACTACAAGTGCTTATATTTTTCCAACCATTTAGTCACTTAGGTAGAGCCATATCTAGTTCAGTTGCCACACTACCGGCAGCTGTTTTAAGTGTACGGGTACTTGTGACAACTCTCGTTGCTAGAATAGCTAAAATCTTTAGTAGTGGCTTTCACTACACTATCACTATCACTATCAAGCACAGCTACAGTTAAGTTAGCTAAATATTGTACTTAGCAGCTACTCAAGTTAGTAAGAGGTAGCTAGAAGCGTTGTGACGCTCGCCAACATCTGGTCTAAATCGCCCTAAGTTATGACTCGTTGCCAGTGAGGGATTTTCGCTTGTCAGCTTGCAAAGCTGACTGTCAAACATAAGCTAGCTAGGGGTGACCAACTGCAACGTCAACCATTAATGCCAACGGTTATCGGTCATGTCACGTGTATGTCAGATTTAGTTGTTGTTTTTTCCTTCAGAAATGTGTTCAATACATCTCTACAAAGCAAGCCTTAATACAGACCAAAAACTATCCATGGAGTCAAACGTAGGATAAGAAGTCAGATCGTTAAATGCGTTAGCTAGCAGCAGCTGGTGTAGTGAGTACCTTAACCGAATTGGTCTTTATCAAGTGTGAATAATACCACAATGTCATATCTTGTTCCCACTCTCTAAACGTTTCGAGGTTCCAGTATGTCCTGCTAAAATTCGTTTCTTACCGGGAGACGGGGACTAATCTTTTCCGAGCATCGGTGACAGAAGAACCGGCAGGACCGTGGGGAAGCTTCCGCCATTTTTCAATACACTGCGGGACTCAAATAGAGAGATACTGTGTGTACGGGTCACGGGAAGGGACATAAATTGCACACAAAGACAAGAGATCAGACGGCTGTGTTGTCCTGTACAAAGCGGTTCTAGATTTAGGTAGTGCTTTTTCTTTGGTCCTTCGCATGGTGTGGGCTTAACGACAAACAAACTTTGACAAGCGCTCGCGTGTGTCACCAGTATCTACATAAATCAATTCACAAAATTTAGACATGTTTGATCATTATTGTCGTTTAGTGGCTGTACTTTTATAGTATGTGCTCTTCACTGTGTAATTTATTTTGCGAAGAACAAGAGCAGTAAATAAACATCTACCATTAACTGTTTTGGAGCGCCATCGGCTGGACAAATGTATTTATTGTGTTCCGGAAGAGAGTGGGCGAGACCGGAAGTGTGTTTTCTTTAGAACGTGTGGTCGTTTTTTGTCCTTTTTAACACAGCGATGGACTCGAATGACCCAGGTTAACATTTAAGCAAATTCATCATTGAAACACAGTCTGTGTTCATAACTATTAACCAGTAATCATGTGAATATAGGCAGATAGTCGTGGTTTTGCAATCTCCGTGTGGTAGCCAACTACGCCGTTAACAAAAGCTACAAACAGTAAGATAGTCAAAGCTTAACCAGTTTGCTACCTGTGGCTAATCGATGTTTCCTAGCAACATTGAACATCTTTTTAAATTTCACTACTCGAGCGGTATCACAATTAGTACTACATTGTCGATACACATCAGTTTACGCAACTGAAAATTGAAGGACAGAGTATTATAGTGTAATACTTTTTGAGCTAGCTTGCTATGACAACTTTAGCTGGAAAGGTGATTTATCGTACTAGAGGGGCAGCCAATGGACCTCTTGGAAGAAAATGCTACTTAAACGTGTAGGCGAACTTTTTGCCTTTCGAGCAGGGCACTAAAATTTCAACTGGACGACTGTTTGTAAGCGTGAAATGTACCGGACAGGTAACATTTCGTGCATATGACTATCATGCGATTTATCCTCAGGTGTGTTATGGCGAATCAGCGAGTTGGGGTAGAGGGCCGTCGACTGGCTTCATGTGCAACACAGAGCCTGTAACCAGTTTTACTAACAAACTAATGTGGTTCGTATGGTCATGAAATGTACCCGGCACAGAGAGGGTCGTTGATTTCCACAAAAGTATTCAAACGCCAGCTGACACACAAAGGCACAGAGAATACAAAAGTACCGTAACCCACCAAATGACTCATGTATCATGTATGTCAGTCCATACGGAGCAAACACATCCGAACGCCATCCAGGTGTTGAGAACGGGTGTCTCGCTGTCGGGTAGAGTGGGCCTGAACTGGGCGGATGTAATAATGACAGTAAAGAGTTAGCTGCTAGTCCAGAAGGGATGAGAGCGAGGCTAAATGCATCCTGGCTTCGCAAGTGCTGAGATGCCGTTTTGATCCTCCAGGCTGTTGCCTAGCAGCCATGTGCCATAAACGCCATTTAGCTCAAAGAGAGCTTTGACTAATATTATTTAATGCTGATGCATTCTTCTAAGAGCAGTGAAAGTGGTCAGTTTTTTTCCACTGGCTGATTTGTTTCACTTAGAGATACAATTAGAGCGATACCTAAGTGAGGCTAATTTGCAAAACGTTTTCTATACAAGCAGCCATAGTTAACTAACTGGAAACATTATTTATCTGCCATGTTTGTGTCTTGTGTTCTCACCTGCAGAGAGTTACACGTGGAAGAGCAAAATGAGTGCCAACATCAGGCGTCAGGAGGAGCTGATCGCCCAGAAGAAAAGGGAGATTGAGGCCAAGATGGCCGAACAAGCCAAGAGAAATCTGTCTGCTCCTGCCAAGCCCCTACCTGCTGCCAGGTGGGTCAGGGCAGGCCATGCAGCTGTAATGGGTGTAGCTGGGCACTGGAGATGGTGGTGGAGGTTGTTGTTGTTTCTTCACTTTAATATTTGTTATTTGGTTGTTGGTTGGTTTACTTTCTTTTCTCAGTGTTCCCAGTCCACAAGGGTCCACATCCAATAAGTTTGTGAATGACGGCAGCTTCCTGCAACAGTTCCTGAAGATGCAGAAGGACAAGTCCAACAGTGACTCAGGTAAGGCTTCCCAACAGTGTTTCCCAAGCCTAGCACAGTTCATAAGAGCTGCTTTCAGACTTAGAAAATTCCTGGAGTTTTGACTAGGGCTCAAGCCAGAACAGCTTGGGTTTTCTTTCCCACTACAGCACCTCTGCAAAAAAAGGCCAAGAAGGCAGCAGTTGAGTGTACCCAAAGGTCCCCATATGTCCTGTTGTTTCTGTCTGGTGGCCAGGCTAGTAGTCTCTAAGGGTGCATGCATACTAGACCCTTTCGACTGGACTGGGCTATGTTTGGGCCGTTGCCATGGTCCTTCCTGATGTGAACACAGTCTGTTGAACATGCATGTGGACCCCAAACCGGGTTCACCAGAAAGAGGTTGTCTAGGGTACGGTTTGCTAGAACACTAGGACAGGTTGCCAACTAAGCATTCCAAAGAATCTGTTTTGTTGCTGTGTGTGTCTTTGTTTTACTGTAGTAGGCACGCGTTGCACATTGAAAGTGTCAGACATGGTTTTGCTGACCGTATAGATAGATGAACACACATAGCAGGGGTAGAAATTAACTTTGCAAAATGTGTACCTTTACCAGCCACTGACAGATGGTAAAATTCACCAGTCACTCAACAGTTAATCATTATTTTGTGTGTGAAATCTACCAGCCACTTATTTTTTTTGCCAGCATTTGGCTGGTGCCAATTTCCATCTCTGACACATACTGATAAAAGAGTAAAAAGACTAGTCATTTCTACATCAATGTAGGCATTTTTTAATTTGTAAATGGACTTGCGTGCACAAAGAAAAATGTAATGTGAAGGGAGACCAGCTGGGGAAGGGGTAAAGGGGGCGGGGTCAGGTCTGGCCTAGTTAAATGGACACTGGTTTGTGCGGTGGCGATGTAAGAGTATGTTTTTTTTGAGGCCTGCTTGCATGTGAGATGTGTAGGAAAGAGAGTGTGTGTGGTAAGGCTTACATGTGAGATGTGTAGGAGGAGAGTGTGTGTGGTAGAGTGTGTGTGGTAGTGTGTGTGGTGAGGCCTGTGCAGTGTGGAGCCGGGCTCCAGACGGTCGTGTTTTGCGACCAGAATTTTAGACTGCGCGTGTAAATTTCATGGCTACGTAAATTTCATGTGCCACTAAACCTTAATCTTTATTAAGTGGGAAAGGCAAATTAACACCCCTACATTTCCTGGTTGAGCTCCTAAAACTTTCAGTTAGGGGCTACTGCGCTCCTAGTTAAAAAGGTTAGTCTGGAGCCCTACTGCGCTCCTAGTTAAGAAGGTTAGTCTGGAGCCCTATTGAGACTAACCTTCTGTGTTGTTGCCATCTCTTGCACCCCCTCCCAGGCTCAAACAGCATGGCCAGGGCCCCCTCCCTGTCCTCTGGCGCCCCTGCTGGAGCCCCGAAGAGGAACATCCTGATCGGGAAGCGGCCGGGGCTGGGCCTCAGCAGCATGCTGAAGAGCTACTCGCAGGCCAAAAAGGCCCCCCCACGGCCCCCCAAGCCCAGCGTCTTCGACGAGGACGAGGATGATGATGATGACCAGCAGGGCCTTGATGAGCACTTCCTGGAGCTGAAAGGTAACCCCACTAGCCCCTGGCGGCCCGAACTTTGACCTTTGACCCTAGCGGCCTGGCTTAGCGGCGCAGTGTGAGGCTAGCAGAGCAGCGTGTGGCTGGGATACTGATAGCCTGCTTAAAGTTTCTCCCCCAGAGGACCACGACCAGCGCTGCATCATCGACAAGCTGGCCGGCTTTGTGGCCGAAGGCGGAGCGGAGCTGGAGAGGAAGGCTGTAGAGGACTACAGGGACAACCCGCTTTTCGCGTGAGTCACACACACACACATACACACACACACACACAGAGATACACACACAGAAACACCATTAACTGTAATTCCACAGTATATGCTTATTTGTATTAGGGCTGCACAGTATATCGAAAATATTGCGATATCACAACATACGATGTCGTGATATACATATTGCAAAACATAGCTTAACTGGGATAAATGGGACATTCCACATATGAAGATATTTGTGAAATCATAGGTAGTGCTACTGCCCTTGCTATCCGCTCCCATAGGATGCGTACTGTCTAGGGCATAGCGGTGAAGACTAAGCTGAAAGATGTTAAAACTATATTTAAATATTTGTGTATTCATCTCATAAAACATATCGTCATGGCAACATTCAGCAATGTTACCGCATATCGCACATTTTTCAAGATTTTTCACATTTTTCCTAATTTGTATGCCTTCATGTGTATGCGCTCATTACCTTAACTTACACTTAGTTGTACATTTACTGAATATGTTAGTTTAAACCTTTTTATACGTATGAGGTGTGTACAACAACAATATCTTGTCAGAAAAATCACAAATACAAATGTGTTTGTACTGCAGCTAAAACAAGCTGACTTTAACAGCGGCTATTGCCTAGGTTAGGTGGTGTTATTACAAAGTCTCTGTTCACTCACAGGCACACTGCCTGTCTATGTCCAAATCACCTCCTTGAAGTGTTATTCCTACCAGGAACTACAATAATGGATGTTTTTTATTTTTATTTTTATTTTTTTTACATTTTCCAGGACATTAGATTCTGTTGTTTCTTTACACTCACAATGACAGTCTTGGTATTTAAAAATCTGTATTTATTGTGTATGCCCCTATCAGTATTGGGGGTGGCACGGTACACAGGAGTCGCGGTTCAGTACGTACCTCGGTTCAGACCCTACGGTTTGGTAGGTTTTTGGTACAGTGCAAGAAAAAAACATAACCACAAAGGCTATCCTCTAAGGCTGTTTTTTTAATGTGCAAATCCCCAGCTGAGGTAGCTGCTAAAACAATAAGAACCACATAGAATTTTAATATATTGGTATATACTGGTAGTGCAGTTTTGCCCTCTTGGGTAGCTTTACATATACAGTACACATGAGGACCTAAACATTTTTGCATTCACGTAGCTCAATGAATACGAGCTATATCACAGATCACAACATAACATAACATGTTTGAGGACATTCCCTGAGAATCTTCTTTGAGAATCTTCCCTCTGCCTAAATTACCATGGGAACCTCCACTAATGGAAACACGGCTAATGTTCATTACAAACACAGTTGCCCATGTAACTGTATTTTTTCTAAACTTAGAGGTCAGTTTGAAGAGAGACTCGTATTAGCATGCTAGCAGACTAATACGGTTCCTATGGTGTATTTTCATATGCCTGCTAGAGGAAAACTTAGTCTATCAGGCTTGTAGGAGACATTATTTTGGCTGTTTCCATGATTAAGGATTTCACTACTTGCTATGTGGTGCACAACTATTTCCTCAGACAGTGAATTATCTTCTTAAAGCATGTTTACTTGACTAACTTCAGACATAAATGGGCTAATACTGCTGGAAACTCACAATAAATAGGAACACTAGCCCCAAACTTCTATGATTTATCCAGTTTAATCCAGAAATCAACACAGATGCAAGCCTGCAATCAGTCATGTTCACTGCTCTGACACACAAAGTTTTTCTTTGTTTACGAGGGGTCTGACGAACGTTCTGTTCTAGTGGAGATGCGCAGGGTGAGAGGACCACGCAAACAACATTCTCTGAAATCTTCCCTTTCCCTAAATTACCATCAGAACCTCCCCTAATGGTACTGTAACACGGCTAATATCAAACCTTTGTACCGTGTACTCTCCAGGAAAAAGGGGGGAACCGAACCGTGACCCCTGTACCGTGACGGTTCAATACGAATACACCCCTAATCAATATAGTTACAGTTGACTGAGTCAATGTGCTCTCAATCCTTCTCCTCCTTGCTCTCAACTCCCTCCCATAGATTCCTGCAGGATAAGAACAGTAGGGAGTACCTGTACTACAGGAAGCGCGTGGCTGAGATCAGGAAGAGGAACCCCAAACCCGACGTTCCTCCCACACACACACCACAGCCTCGTGGTAAGACTGCATACTGCACGCTAGTTGCCCCACACACCCACACCACCGTCTCATGGTAGCTGCCACACACACACAAATACACACCCCACAGTTTTGTGGTGCAGCTATAAACTGCAGTATGTGTTACCCTAGCCATTGCATACGCACACACTGCAGATTCATGTTGATACTGCATACTATAGTGTTTAATGGTAGCCTTTTCACACAACTGTGTGTATGACTCCGGCCACTAGACACGCACACACACAATGCCATAGGGTGCAAAAAAAACAACACCCAACACTGTGTTGGTATTTAGATTAAAATAACAAGACAACAGAATTAGAAATAGTTTTATAAGTAAACCTGTTTGTAGAACCTGTCAGTAGACAGGCGGCTTTGCCTGATCCTTCTAAAAAGTGGGTTGGGGTGACAGCCAGCACACATTCCTTGCTTATTTTTACCCATTTCTCTGGTCTCATTCGAGGAATGCACAGTCACCCACAAAACACTGTTGCCATAACAAAGCCCTTTTCCCCCGTTGGCCCTGGTAACTGTCACCAAGGGAAGCGCAGCGGGCCCCTGCCTGCCGGGGTGGGTGGCCCTGTGGCAGCAGGGAGCTAGGTAGCGCTGGCAGTGGTGCAGTGGATGGTAATGGACAGCAGCATGAGGGTGGTGTGTGTGTGTGTGGTACATGTGGGAGTGTGTGTGGCCGTGGTGAGTGGGTAGGGTGCCTTGGGGCCCCCGGTTCTGACGGGCCTGCTTAAAGTCTCCCCCCCAGTGGATGCCGAGACCAGAGAGGTGGCAGAGAAGCTGGCCCAGTTTGTGGCCGATGGAGGCCCAGAGGTGGAGGCCATGGCGGCACAGCACAACAGGGACAACCCTGCCTTCAGGTAAACACACACACACAGTATAACACACATACAGAGTCTTATGCACACACACACATGCATGCAGAGTCTTACGCACACGCACACACAGTCTTACACATACACACACAGTCTTACAAACACACACACACAGAGTCTTACACACACATATGCACATACACACAGAGGCCTACACATGCGCACACACACACACAGTCTTACACACACACATGCATATACAGACAGATGCTTACGCACCCTGACTGACATACATACATGCATGTAAAATAAATACATATGTATACACTCACATATAATACATTCACAAACGTTTGTGCATATCAGTATAGAAATGTGATTCATTCATATGCATTCATTTACATCCACCCATGTATAAAAAGACACACAGGAGTTATTCCCACAGTGCGCAGGCACACACACCTTGCTGCACTTCCGCAGCTTACACACGCACACACACACACACTCACACACACCCACACACACAGAGTCTCGTGTGTGCACAGGTGGCGTTTAACCCATATTAACCCTTCCACCCTCTGCAGCTTCCTGTACGAACCCCAGAGTGCTGCATATCAGTTCTACCGGCAAAAGGTGGAGGAGTTCCAGAGTGCGAGAGACCCGCCGCTGTCCCCCACCCCGAGGCCCTCCGAGGCCCCGGCAGCCCCCTCCCCCCAGCCCTCAGCACCCAGCCAGGACGCCTGCGCTGCCGCAGATGCCCCCACAGACGCCCCCGCGGCCAAACGCAAGCGCAAGAGCCGCTGGGGGGCAGAGGATGACAAGGTGGACCTGCCAGCGCCCCCCATCATAGACCCCGACGCCACGGACGCCGAGCCCAACACACCAGCGCTGTCAGGTAGCTGACAACACACACACCGCACACGTGCACGCACACACACTTACATGGTTGCTCATGGAACAGATGCCACCTGGCATAGCTGTGTATGTGCGACATTATTAAACCTGATACCTTAAGAGCTGCACTAGCCAGTTGACTTGAAGGCTTTTCAGTGGCTAACGTGCTGCCCTTCCAATCTGGAGTGACTTTGAGGTTGCGGGTTTGAGCCTGGGGCTGGACTGCGCCAAATGGCCGTTGTTTCATGTGCTTACACATAAACAACATTTATTTATTCAGTCATATTCACACAGAGGACAGGGTTTGCATATTTTCTTTAGGGATTGCAAGCTTACTTATTAAATGATATTTACTCTTTTTCTTTCTTGTCGATTCTAATGGGTGTTAATTAGGATTGCATGAGGCTCATGCAAAAATGAGCCTCAACTGATTTGTTTGTGTTTGTATATGTTTGGGAACTCTCTTGTGTGTGGGTGTGCATCTGTATTTTCTATGTGTGTATGAGTGTGTGTTCATGCATGCATTTGTGTATGTGTCTGTGTATGTTTGTGTGTGTGTTTGTGTGTGTATGTGTGTGGACTCTGCAGCCCAAGAGCTGGCGGGCCTGGGTTATAAGAAGGGCAAGCCAATGGGACTGGTGGGCGTGACCGAGTTGTCTGAGGACCAGAAGAAACAGCTGAAGGAGCAACAAGAGGTACGCAACCACCAATCACAACAGGCGAATCTACCGTCTGTGGCACTCATGGCTGTCTGTGACGGTCTGAGGGAGGGAGGAGTGCAGAGTACACACACAGGCGTCGTGTAAACAGAGGGAGACTGGGCTGAACAGTGAGTGAGGCTGGTGTGGCGTCATCATGCTATCCCCCAGTGGACGCCTTCACTCAGCTGATTTCCATTTGTTGACTTTAGTGTATGGCTAATTTTCAGTCACTGCGTGCACATGGACGAGTTGAATCCGATTGGAAATGGTTTGGGATCGTATCGAATTCATGTGCACAGGCTAAAGATCATATAGGGATTGATTTCACGAATCCGATTGCAACCCCTGGCTTAAGCCGATGTTAATCCGCTTGGTGCCGCCTTGTGCATGGTATTGGTTTGGATTCACATACTGCGCATGTAAGACCACTCGATCCCTGAAGCTAATGTCCCCGATTTTCATCCATACTGAACGTCGAGGCTTTCTAGCGCTTGCTCTCAACAAGTCTCGTTGTCCTCAATTGCTTGTAATATCAAACGCCGACGGCACAGTTCATGTCGTATCAAGGAAACCAAAAACGCTGTTTGTTCTTTCATACGGACTTCCAAACAAAGGAGAATGCACAACATGCATGCAAATGCTGCTCTGTCAACCTCCTCGAGCGCTATCTTTGTTTTGTATGCCGCCAGATAGTTTATTTTCTTTTTAGCAGTCGTCAACCTGAAGTAGCTCTAACACCACTTGTTGAAAGGAATACAGCGCCATCTAGCATAGCGGCCAGATCTCTGACCATTATCCGCTTACACAAACTCTCATGTGCACAGGGATTTGGGACAGACCACCCGTTGGGTAGCAACGCCCAATCCAATACCAATCCAATCTGATCCTACCATGTGCCTGTAGTGATTGGTCAGCTCTGACACGTAGCTGATTTTCATTGGTAAGCTCTGATACAAGGCTGATTTTCGTTGGCCTGCTTTGACCCCTGGCTGCTTTTTTTTATTGGTCAGCTCTGATGCAAGGTTGATTTTGATTGGTCAGCTCTGATGCAAGGCTGATTTTCATTGATCAGCATTAATGCAATGCAGTCAATGGATACTGTAGCACCACCTGAGACTCTGTTTTTGCATGTTCATACTGATATGTCTGGGCCTTCTGTGTATCTTTCTGCCTGTGGAACATTTTGGGTTGTGCAGTACTGTGTTCATATGTTGTGTGTGCATGCATGCATGTGGATGTGTGTGTGTGTGCGCGTGCGCGTGCATGCATGTGTGTTCGTGCATGCGTGTGTGGATGTGTGTGCGTGTGTGTTCGTGCGTGCGTGGATGTGTGTGTGTGTGTTCGTGCGTGCGTGGATGTGTGTGCGTGCGTGGATGTGTGTGAATGTGTGTGCGTGCGTGTGTGGGAGTCAGATGCAGGAGATGTTCGATATGATCATGAAGCACAAGAAGGCGATGCAGGACATGCAGCTGATGTGGGAGAGGGCGGTGCGGGACCACCAGCACGAATACGACAGCGACGAGGAGGTCGACTCTCGGGACGGCACCTGGGAGCATCGTCTGCGCAAGATGGAGATGGAGAAGACTCGTGGTGAGTCTCGTGTGTGTGTGTGTGTCATACACCCACTGTCTGTGTGTGTGTAAGTGTTTGTGCATGTATTTAGATTTCCAAACAGTGTCTACACCAGGTGGAGAAGAACACTCGTTATGAGTGGTGTGTTTGTGATTTCCTTGTGGATCTTCATGTTTAGTGTGCTCATGGTGCGGCCCGTGTGTGTAAGATTGTATGTGTATGTGTGTGTGAGATTGTATGTATATGTGTGTGTGTGTTGGTGTGTGTGAGATTGTACATATATATGTGGTGTTTCTGACTGGGACTGTATCTCGGCCTGAATGGAGACTAGTCTGGTACACAGTCTACTCCTCACTAAGAAGGACTTGTCTCCTCACCTAGACATTTCCACAGCAACTAGTTATAGACTAAATGTATGGATCAGATATGAAGACAGGTGGCCGTGGCAAGATTGGGCTAGCACTCCACTGGCACTGATTGGTTATTTCCTTGCAGAGTGGGCGGAGCAGCTGACGGAGATGGGCAAGGGGAAGCACTTCATTGGTGATTTCCTCCCGCCTGACGAGCTGGAAAAGTTCATGGAGACGTTCAAAGCCCTGAAGGTGAGGCAGAATGAGGGGTGGTCTTGGGCACACATTCCTCACACTCCCCCTGTGTGTGTGCCTGTGTGTCTGTGTGTGTGTGTGTGTGTGTGTGTGTGTGTACCCCAATAGCACAAGAAACACAAAGCTGGAAAAATGAAGTACTTGTTCATGTTGTCATATGACCAACCATGTCATATGGAAAAAAAAGCAACTCAAATGAAAAACAAACTCTAAATGTAGATGGATCATGGATCATGCATGCATACTTCTGGCTTATTACAAAATCAAAGTTATGAAACTCTTCCACTATGGGTTAGTAATGCTCTCTGTATCTTGGGGGTGTGTGCAGGAGGGTCGCGACCCTGACTACTCGGAGTATAAGGAGTTCAAGCTGACGGTGGAGAACATCGGGTTCCAGATGCTGATGAAGATGGGCTGGAAGGAGGGGGACGGTCTCGGCTCAGATGGCCAGGGCATTAAGAATCCCGTCCACAGGTACGCCAGGGCATTAAGAGCATAGGTGGAAGTTGAAGCACCCATGGGGAAATCTCAACCCGGAAAGGGCCCAGTAGCCTTTAGCATTCCGTTGACTTCCATTCATTTTAACATCACTTTGAAATCAAATAACTTTACATGAGAAGCAGTATGTACCTTGATATTGGCATTGTTGTAAACCGGAGAGGACACAGCAAAACATATTTGCTTCGATCGGAAATCTGACATGTTATTGCTTTGTAAGAAACGTTTATCTGAAATTTATGCTAAAATTACGTCACAAATCATGCGACGGCTAGTGAGTTTCTGCCGCACAGGAGAACATTTACCGTACTGTTTGGATAACATGCCGTAGCCATAGTCATGCCCGTTTACTTTTCTATTCATGTTGGGGAAATATTAACATCAGCATTTCTCAAAAAATAAGCTTAGAAATTGGTATTTGTTTGTAAGCGGAATCGCTATCTTTATGGATTTTACTATTCGATGCAAGTGAATTGAGAAAGATGGCTAAGCTAAGCTACACGTTGTAGCTTGGTATGTACATGCTAACTAGCTAGCTCCCTTGGGTATATACAAGGGCAGAATAAATGATAAAAATGTGGTGAATTGGGCATGAATGGGAATACTGAACATTGCACACTGCATTGTGGCTATAGCACAGGAGGAGGTGGTGGGGCAGACTCAGGTAGAGCATGGGCACCAGCAGCAGTGGGGTAGCACCCAGATTGCACAGATGCACACACCCGCACCCATGTACACACACAGAGCCAGTGATGCTTGGTAAAAGGCATGCACATTTACATAACATTTTTTGTGTGTGCGTTGACATTATGAATGTGTGTTTGTCCACATCCCAGGGGTGCAACAGCGGTGGACGGTGCAGGGTTTGGGGTGGACCGTCCGGCAGAACTCAACAAAGGAGACGATGAGTACGACGCATTCCGTAAGAGGATGATGCTAGCCTACCGCTTCCGACCTAACCCCCTGGTGAGTCACAGCCTACCTCTACCCCAGCACTCACTCCCCAGCTACACCAGCAGCCCCCAACTATACCAACACCAGCACTCACTCCCCAGCTACACCAGCACTCACTCCCCAGCTACACCAGCACTCACTGGTCTGTCAGTTGAAAGGAATTGGCTAGAGAGGCTCCACTTCAGTAGCCTGGTAAACCCGCCCCTCGTACTTCATTTCATTTTGTACAGAGGGTCTGGACTGGAATCTCTTGAGGGTCATGTAGTCGGCCCCAGCAACGCTGATCCAATCAGTGAACAGAGGGTGTGTTCGTGAGCCATGACGTTGACCTTGTGTGCTACATTTGAATTGTAGTGCATAGGTAGGCTTATTGCATACATGACGACCAGGCGTTAGCGACTGGGTAAAGGCAGAGGCACTTGTTTTAAACTTCAGCAGTCCACACATCGTTTCTGACGGTGTCTGGTCCAGACCCTCTGCACAAAATGAAATGAAGTACGAGGGGCGGGTTTACCAGGCTAAAACTTCAGGGTCACTGTGTCCCTTTTACCAGCTAATAGGACATGATGCCAGGGCGTTTCACCACTCGCTGTGTACAATAGATTTAGCCATTCCAGCATGAACTGGTGTTTCACTGACTTTCTTTCCCTATCTCTTTATCTGTCTTTCAGAACAATCCACGGAGGCCGTACTACTGAGGGTGTTGTTGCAGTCACCTGGTTGTTGTTTTGTGTCATGCATTTCTGTCTACACGCTTAGGGAAGACAGCTGGTCGTCTGACTCAAACCACTGGAATAAAGGTTATATTTTTGGAGACAGTAGGCATTTTGACTGTGCTAGGAATCATGTCTTGTTATCGCAGTGATTGCAGAGAAGAGCACCCATGCCTAGAGTGAGTACTTTCAGAAAGGTAGCACACTCTGTAGAGGTGAGGGGCTGAAATGTTTGCTCACGTGTGTGAGATTGATGTGAACAGCGCTGTGATCTCATCGACTCCTCCAAGCTGTCACCACTCATGTTTTTCCACCCCCCTGTGCGGATGCCACAGTGCACAAATGTTTTAATCTGCATTTTTTTATCTTTTAGTTGTGTTATGTGATTTATAGTTTGTTGTTGTCATCCATTGCCTTCAGAAGTGGACTTCTCCAATCAGGCAGGAGTGACTGGAGGTTGCACCTCTCCCTAAGCCTGTGTTTGTCTTAGAGACATAATTAAAACAACATTTTTTAGGAAATTATTATTGAACTGTGCAGTTAAATAAAGTTAAGATGGGTCCAGATTTGTTTTTATGAGTGTCCAGATTCCTTGTGTGCAAGTGTAATATACGAGTGGCCAATCTGAGGGCACTGCAGTGTGCAGACTGTGCTTCCTCAGCCTCAGCAGTCCTGCTGTGCAATGGTTCTGTTTTGGTTCTGAAGAAAAAACCTCTGAGGGACACAGAAAACCCACACACCAATCCTGAGACCCACCTCTTCATGGACTCGTGAATGCCTTGGCATTGAATGTAATAAGCTTTCCTGTTTTAAACCATTAAAGTGAGCCTCTGTCCCCAGAGCCCTGTGTGGTTGGTGTGTCTCATCCAGTCCATCTGTCTGAGGCAAATGTAGCCGCCGTTTGCACTACAGCGTGCACCGAGACCTAGGGGTGAGCCCCACACTACAGCGTGCACCGAGACCTAGGGGTGAGCCCCACACTACAGCGTGCACCGAGACCTAGGGGTGAGCCCCACACTACAGCGTGCACCGAGACCTAGGGGTGGGCCCCACACTACAGCGTGCACCGAGACCTAGGGGTGAGCCCCACACTACAGCGTGCACCGAGACCTAGGGGTGAGCCCCACACTACAGCGTGCACCGAGACCTAGGGGTGGGCCCCACACTACACACTACAGCGTGCACCGAGACCTAGGGGTGACCCCCACACTACAGCGCGCACCGAGACCTAGGGGTGAGCCCCACACTACAGCGCGCACCGAGACCTAGGGGTGAGCCCCACACTACAGCGCGCACCGAGACCTAGGGGTGAGCCCCACACTACACACTACAGCGTGCACCGAGACCTAGGGGTGGGCCCCACACTACAGCGCGCACCGAGACCTAGGGGAACCCTGGGGGCTTTTGTTTAGGGCCTGCAGGGAAGGCTGTGGGCCTCTGAGAAGACTAGCACCTCAGTAAACTCTAAACTCTCCTTTAAACATATCCTGTATGCTTGCTGCTCATTAAAAGATGTTATTACTCATTCCAACTTCACATTATGTGTACTCATGCACATTGTCTTGGGTAAGACTGGTCATTCCCCAGGGTTGTGAGACTGCTGCAGTTAAGCTGAACTCTGAAAAAAACTTGGCCATCACAGCGTCCGTTGTATCAGAAGTGCAGGACTGGGCAGCTCCCCAGATGACGTTGAATGGGTTATGTAGGTGTTTCGACACCATCTTCAAAGGTCACACCACCCCATACCACTCTTATTTGCCATGGGTACTCTTAATCGCCATGCCACTCTTAATTGCCATGGGTACTCTAAATCGACATGGGTCCATTGCCATGGCTACTCTTAATCGCCATGGGACATCCTCAAGTCCAGACTACATAAAATAAGGCCAAGGAGATGCCTCAAAGCTGCAATCTCACATGATTTCACCAACACTTGGATGTGTGTATGACTTGAGCACAGTGATGCACTATTCAAGACAATCAACACTATCAGGAGCACTTTGGCTTTTAGGATTAACTTTTTGTAGAATAGAGGACTACACCAGTAACATTTTTGTGTGTGCAAGTAGCTAATCTAGCTAAACATCAGAACGTGTATTTGTTGATTTGTCCTTGTTGGGTGAGTCACCAGAGCCATACAGAGATGCGTAGTCATTGCCTGGCTAACCCGTCTTCCCGGGTGAGCTGTCAGCAGAGAGCCCTGACTGGAAGGGCTAACTATGTGCGTGGGGGTGCAGAGCTGGGGGCAAGGAATGTGGGCTACTGTCTCTGCGGTGGCTATTGTGGGCAGAAGAAGGTTGGTGGTTGGGGGTGGGGACTGAGGTGGGGTGGGAGGGTGAGAGGGAGGTGTAATCAGAACCTGCCTTTGCCATTTCCCGGGATCTACATGTGTTAAATATATCCCACATGGGCCAGCAAAGCAGAGGCGGTCACTGCTTCTTCTCACTGCCATTACCATGCACTTTCTCTGCTCTGGTGGGACAGGAGCACTGTGTGTGTGTGTGTGTGTGTGTGTGTGTGTGTGTGTGTGTGTGTGTGTGTGTGACAGAGAGAGAGAGAGAGAATGAGTGTGAGTGTGTTTGCATATTTATGTGTGAATGTGTAGGGCAGAGTAGGTGAGCAAGGGGGTCTTTAATCATCAATGACCAAGCAGACAGAAACGTCAACTCTTCACCACAGCCATAGAGTGGTATGCATGGCAGGGAAAAAGATATTCAGTATTGAAACGTGACAATTGACCTGAATAGATTAGAATATACCTCTCAGGATTGATATTGCCTTAACGGATGTCGGTTGTACAATCTGGCCATGCAATAGGCACTGCTCCCAAGAGGTACTGGTGTTTGAACAGAGCACAAATAAACAGCATTTGCCCCTGTTCATTTTAAATGAGCTTGGGCTTAAAAGAGGTGTTTCTGAATTAAATATGGTTTGTTCTGTGTGATAGAATTTTAACCAGCATTTTTGAATAGCATAATGAACTGCATTCTGCATTTTTGGATAGCATAATGACCTGCGTTTGCAGACATTGATATGTGGAAGTATTCTAAAAATTTCACAGTATCACAATTAAATATCACAAAGCACTAATTATCACAATTTCAATATTTAATACACATGGTTTATAATAAATATAATATGAATTTATGGAGATCCTTGCAACCAGTTTCTTCATTACATTTCACATAATTCCCCAACACTGTTTTCCTCCCACCTTCTTGCAAGTAGCTTTTTTTACAAGTCATAATTCCCTACACACTAATGTAGCTGTGTCACACTAATGTAGCTAGCTGTGTCACACTAATGTAGCTGTGTCACTGTATGAGCCGTTATGACTCTGCAGCATACCATTTATACTGTGCTCTGGAGTGCACCTCACCCAACACTCTTCCCATTCTCAAAAGCATGTTTCTGATTTACCCATAGTCACTCATAATCACCCATAGTCAGTCATGTTGGTGCAGCAGGGGGCTTCCATGACCACTCGCTCTTTTGACAGTGCCAGTCTGCATTGGGTCGTTGTGTATATTTAGTGTTCACGCCTGGCCGGCCAGGCGGACATGCTTCGGAAGTCAGTAGTAACCTATAAAGACACACTGTGATATACTACACCAGGGCCTCTGAGCCACATGGGCATGGGCGCACTGGATAACCACCAACACAAAATACCCAAAATACTACATTTCATGAAAAAGCTTTTCCAAGCAGATTATCATCATCACCCTCATCCTCCAGACTCACTGTCCCTTCATAAAGCGCAGGCTGCTGCTTGGTGCATGACGGAACAGGTCAACTGCACTACAGTGTTTGGGCTCTTCAGTGGGCTAAGGTCCTCCAGTAACCTGGAACTTCTGTATAGTCTGCGTTTTAAACTTGGTCCAACAGAAAGCTGGAAGGCTTATAAAGTACAGTATTGAACACATTATTGACAAACATCCACCCAATTTGGTAAGTAAGTGGACTTAAACTTGACTGCTAGATTTTTTTTCATATAGCTAGATGTCCTTTATGTTATTATGCACAAGGATATTTATTTGTCACATGCACAGACATACTGGGTAGTGGGACATGCAATGAAATTGCTGATTGTGAGTCTAAACTGTGCATAGGGAGGGGGGAGTAAAGTGCGTAGAATGCAGCTGGGGGGTGGCAGTATGTGTACTGGATTTACCTGATAATCCAGTTACCTGATGATTCCAACATGGTTAGGCTGGGATATTCAGTTTATTTTTCTGTCTTTGTCCTTTACCTGAACTTCAGTCATTCACAGTGGTGCCAGACTTCCATAGATGCTATGTTGCAGGTGGGTTGTCCTTAGACTATTGCTATTGTAAGGTCTCGTACAGGTTTTGCTGAAGGCAACTTTTTGAAGTGAATTTATATCTTTACATCCCGTAACTAGCTTTTACATGCTATCTTACATTTCCATATGACATGTTCGTCCTTACAGTACACAATGTCATAGCTGGTGTAAGGTAATTTCAATGTTCTCGCAATGTTGACATTGCAAGCCACCACCCCTCCACTCACCCACCCTTCACAGGGAGAAGGCCGATACCTCGGGAGTTGACGCACTGACGCTGGAGGTTGGCATATGTATCAGAGCGAGGGGGGAGGTAAACAAGATGGCTATAGCCGTAGAGCAGCTGCATTAGTAGGGACAGATATCAAGCTAGTAATTATGCATACAATGAGAACTTCATGTGGAGAAAAAAACCCGGGGAGAGAAGTCAAGCACGACCGCTGCGTTTGAATGTTTAAAAGCAAAGGTACGTAGTTGCCTTAATAGATAACATTTATCCCGCTTTCCAGTGCAACAACCGTCGGCTAACGAGCATAGACCGAGTTAGCCTGCCTCAGCTAGCCGCTGTTACCGACCAATTCAACAACATACACGTTAGCTATAAAGCTAGCTAAGCTAACCATCTTACTTCGACTACCAATGTTGAGGCCGGTTAATTTCATCAAAGAAGGCAAGTGTGGTAATATGAACTCATCAGAATACTTGCGAATTCGTCAAGTATAATGTATTGGCAGCTTTCACTCTAACGCTGTGATCTCGTCTAATTGCTTAAAACGGCTGTACGGGACTGTAAGAGTTAAACTAACGTTTAAAGTCAAGGAAGCGTGCCTGCCTTCGAGCCCGATAAAGCTCAACGACAGCTAGTAACATTGTGTCGGCAAGTAGTGAATATGGTCAGTTAGCTTGTTAGCTAGTCAAGTTTTTTTCCGACTCCCAGAGCCTCTTGAGTTTTGTTTAAACTGTATTTAACCCAGGTCCATACTTGGTCGGATACCTGATAACGTGAGTGCAATGATGCATTTGTATGTCAAAAAGCTGGTCTGCAACATCTCGTTTTACTTGTGTTGCGAGACTTGTCATCTGATGTGTAATAAATCCGGTTTGCTAATCAAACTAGCCTTTATATTAGCAAACAAGTTCTGCTCGTAGTGTTGCTGTGGAAATGTCATATCCAAGCAATGACTTGTGCTAGCGTATAGTATGAATGTAGACAGATTAGCTCAATGTGGTGTTGTAAGCTTGAGAAAACAGAATTAAGTGACTACAGGTAGTAATTTTCCAGGACTATTTTCTTTCTAATTCAGGGCCTAAACTAGTCCCAGTCTAGTTAATATAATTTGTGATAAATGTAACCCTTACACAACAGTGGTACGATAACTTAATTGCTATTAGTAGAACGCCAGCTATCGTTATTGTTTAACTTCAAGCTGCTTGTTTTTGGATGATTATTGATGTGCGATGAACAACAGTTTGGCATGAGCTTTGAGATAAGAAGAAAATTCCAGTAACAGCCCTGCTAAGAGTATCTGCAGTTCGTCGAGTAAATTCTGTTTAGGACTTACCTGTTACTGTGCTGGCATAGCTGTACTAATGTATCTAGCTGCTACACAGCCTTGCAACGTCGTTAACATCAGCATTAGCAAGCTACCGCTAACCCACTAGCCAGCTAACGCAGCTTGTAACAGACCAGATGTGACTTCAGGATCCGTTTTCGGGTCTTGCATGGTTAATATAATCATGTTGTTATTTTTGCAGGTATTACCGGATGGGACGGATTAGCGGAATCGGGTTTATTATGAGGAGGAATCAAATGCCCCTGCTCTGAAGTACCAAAGAGGAAGTTCTTTTTTTAAGTGGTGGACCGTTGTGTTTTTTCGGTCATGTAAGTGAAATGCCTTGGAGTCACCAATGCACCTCTGATGTAGCAAAAACAGGACTACTTGCCAAGAATCTGTTAACGCTTAGGTTTTCATATTAGCTTACTACAGACTTGTGCAGGGGTTTAACCCTCAACTCGTCACACCACACAGACTATCCCTGCGCTTGCCTTTCAATGGAGTTGCACCAGCAAAGAATGGGACGATCTGTAAATTCGCCATAATGCCAGAGCCAGGGTTCACACCACCTCTCAGCATATATGTAAGACAGCAACCAACAGGACATACAACAGACAGTGCTCAGTAAATGAGAAAGGGCCCTTGCTCTTTCCTTCTGTCTTACTCCACCTCTTTGCACTGGACCTAAAGGCAGGTGTTGCTGCTGCGGCTGGTGTCTGATTTGCATGGGAGTAGCAGGTCATGCGTCCCTCATCCACTGTCGGGCAGCAGCTTCTCAGCTCCTCTCCCCAAGGCTGGTAGTGCTGTTCAGCTGAACGGTATTTCTGTTTCATCAGGACAAACACACATCTCTCTCTCTCTCGCACTCACACACCCTGTAGCAGGCCTGTCCTGGGCCACCACATTCAGTAGTAGCAGCAGCAAGCAAAAGCAGAGCCTTTACCTCGATTTTTTTTGTGTGGATCAGAACGCGTTTGCGTTCGTGCTGGCAGCCCCAGAGATGAGTGCCGGTGACCTGCACCACCTGGACTACCTGGCGGAGAGCGAGCTGATGGGCACATTCATCCACCGCATCGACTCCACGGAGGTCATCTACCAGCCGCGCCGCAAGCGGGCCAAGCTCATCGGCAAGTACCTGATGGGTGACCTGCTGGGTGAGGGGTCCTATGGCAAGGTGAAGGAGATGCTGGATTCAGAGACGCTGTGCCGGCGCGCCGTCAAAATCCTCAAGAAGAAGAAGCTCCGGCGCATCCCCAATGGCGAGGCCAACGTTAAGAAGTGAGTGGTCTCCCCTGCCAGTCATCCCTTTTGTTCCGTGCCTGTCTGTCTCCTCTCTCTGCTTCATAATGTGCTGTGTTAATCAGATAAGCCTTTACATTAGTAAATATGTGTCTTTGCCGGAAAACTAGCGTTTACATTACTAAATATGTGTCTTTGCTGAAAAACCAGCGTTTTCTCTGCCACAAAGCTGTTCTATTCCTTCTGGCTCTGCACATGTCCCTTACCATGCGGCTTTAACACTGATCCTCACCATGCAGCTTTAACACTGTTCTTTACCATGCAGTTTTAACACTGGTCCTTACCATGCGGTTTTAACACTGGTCCTTACTATGCGGTTTTAACACTGCTCATGTCCCCTAACCATGCGGCTTTAACACTGGTCCATTTTTGCTCCACAGGCAGAACACATAGACTGCTTGGTTAGTTTGTCAGGTTCAGTGTTGTGCACTAATTCACCTGGTGTTGTGTTCGTGTGGAAGCTGTAACATTCTGGCATTTTCCCGCTACATGGCAGCCTGACGCACACCTTTATCAAAGTTCCACCTGCCTCAAGTAGCTGTGATTGGTTAACTAGCCCTTTGCTGTGGTGAGTAGTTAGCGACATGCTAGTTAACTGGCAGTGTTTGCAATTGTACAGTGTATATGTCAGAGAAACAGCACCTCGCCAACAAGCAGTATGTTGTGGGTAGTTGTGGGAAGTGCAGCTGCACAATATCTCTTAAATATATCATTATATCTCAATATATATCATCATTATATATCATCGTTATGGTGCCAACACATGTGACGGGCATACTGCAAAACACTGTTTACACTACAGTTGATGGACCATTTCCCATAAGCTGTGCATTCGCACTTTACATATCAAAATTCTTGGCTAGTCTGCTAGCCTTGCTAGTCTTGAGTAGATGCCGTCAGTCCCAGGTGCTCGTAGTGACTGAGCTGGCAGATCACATACATTGATCAAAGCAACGGCTGAAGAGAGAAACTGGAAAAAGAAGGGCCATGTGTTATTTAGAAATATTCCAGCAGCACAAGAGATGGACTGCTATAAGATCATACTCTGTAGTCATGCCAAATACATGTGGCAACCACCAGAAGCAAAACATGAGCTAATCTCCTTAGACATCCAGCACCACCACATAGAATGGACAGTTCCAAAAGTTAGCATTAATGAAGCAATCCTGAGTTCTGCACGGATTTAGATTTGTTGCCTGACAGATAATGAACATCATCGTCTCCCTCATTGGCTGGTTCTGGTCATTTTTTCCAGGTAACAAAGGTCCATATCAGCTGTCTGTCTATGAAACCTTCAGTTCAGAGAAAGCTTTCATACTTTACAATATCCCTGTGTTGTTGATGAACAACGTAACATCAACTTGTCGGTAGATGCCTTTTAATTAACTTCTGACATATTTTGGTTTCAATAACAATATAGGATGTAATTAGTAGCTCTACTTAGCTACTCCTTACACATGCTAACAACTTTCTCTTTCTCTCTCTCCCTCTTTCTCTCTCTCACTCACACACACTTTTTCTCTGTTTGTCTCACTTTTTCTTTCTTTTTCTCTGTCTGTTTCTCTCTCAGACACACACACACAGACATACAGAAACAGACCCACACACTTCCCTATTCAACTTTGGCTCATCCTCCCATTTGCTGTAGTTGCTGGGGGTTTTAATCATATAAACCACTTTAATTAACCATGGTGAGAGAGAGAGTGTTTGTGTTCTTGTGTGTGCGTGCACGTGCACATGCTTGTGTGCCACTGGTTCCTACCTTTGTCTCGGCATGAATATCTAGTTGTAGTTGGTAAGTCAACATATGAGGTCTTTGTTGTGCCTAATCAGGTATGTTTATATATGTAATGCTGCTACTGTGTCATGGTTGAATGTCTGTCTGCCTGTCTGTCTGCCTGTCTGTTTGCCTGTCTGTTTGCCTGTCTGTCTGCCTGTCTGTCTGCCTGTCTGTCTGCCTGTCTGTTTATGTGTTCAGAGCCTGGGCCTCAGGCTTGATATAGCCTAGCTGTGGAAAGCCAAACTGGAGTCGCTGATGACTCACAAGTTACAGGTCTGTCGTTCACTTTCAGCATCTGCAAGCAGTTGTTGCCCAGACCAGTTTGGGGGTGGGTTCCCCATTGTAGGATTGTGGCTGGGGGGGTGGTTCTGGTCATTTAAGTTTGGTCTGTCATGGCATGCAACGTGTGACATCACTGACGCGACCGACCCTTCCCCATCATACTGGTGCTTGACGCGCCAATCTGTGTCATAATGCCAAACTGGTGCTCCACACGCGCCAATCTGTGTCATAATGCCAAACTGGTGCTCCACACGCGCCAATCTGTGTCATAATGCCAAACTGGTAAAAAAACCTTGACGTTATAAGTATATGGTAGGTAGGCTAAAAAGATTAGCCCAATAAACAAATTGCAAGCCTGCATCTATGTTGATCTGAATAAATGTTAAACATTTCTGGATAGTGTTTGTAATGAGATAATTAAACAGTATTAGCCTATTTATGTTGAATGTTTTCATCAAGAAGGTACTAGGCTAAAGTTAACTTAAAACACACTTTAAGGGGGTTGACGTCATGTTGACATCACAGTATCGTGTTAACTAAGCTTTACACTCACCAGGATGGGCCAGGATGGCACAAAACACATTCGATTAGTTTAGTCACACCTGGCTTGCCTCTCGACCAGCTTGACCAGCTGACTTTACACTTACTTGCATATCGACCAATTTGATCAGTTAATTGTACCCTTACTTGATGGGAAGATTGTCGGTCATGCTGATAGCCGCATTGAAGGTAGCATTATACCAGTGCAATCCATGAGATTATACTGGCGCATACCATGAGATATATTGGTGCACACCATAACATTATACTGGTGTAACCACAACAAACAACTTCTTAAATGTACTGTTTCAGTGTTACCTGTAGCTGGTCATTCCATCTACAGTGTTTTGTTCTTTTGTATTTACAAGCTAAATCAAGATAATACTCTGTTCAGTGCTGGCTGCGTGGTATTGTTGCTGTAGTGCGCTGCATTGACCACATCATGAATCCCTCCATCACTGCTATGCTGGGTTAAATGATGTTCTGCAGGAAAATCTTTGGAAGCCATCGAGGAACCATAGAACAGTCATTTGGGCTTTAAACTAGCCTACGCTAATTAGTCAGTAGGGACTGCATTTGAGATATGGCATTAACTATTGCTAGCAACAAGGTCACATTTCTGCATGGCTAGCTGGACAGCAGTGTGCATTTAGTCAGTAGCGCTATAAGTTATTGATCATTATACTGATTGTGCTTTAGTGCTAGTAGCTGAATGTGGCCAAGCCTAATGTCAGTGTTAGCACAACAAACAGGGGTCACCTGGCCTAGCTCCACCCCTCCAGCACCCTTCTGCATCCCTATGGATGAGGACAAAAAAGTGAAACAACATGGGTTGGTTGTTTTCTGTATTGTTCTTAAATTTTAAGGTAAAAACAGCAAAAACTTTGTCCTGAACCATGACGACTCGACCCGTGCCAGTCAGTGGAAACCACCTGTCTCAGACCAAAGAGATGTGAGGAGCTAAAAAGGCTCATTGGGTGCCTGTAGACCTGCGTGTGTGCGCGTGCACGTGTGTGTGTGTGTGTGTGTGTGTGTGTGTGTGTGTGGCATGGGCGTGTTACCTCATTTTTCACTTGTGGGGAGGGTAGGTGTTAGCTGGTTTAGCTTAGTTGTGTGTCTGTGTGTGTGTGTGTGTCGTGTGTGTCTGTGTGTGTGTAGAGTTGAGCCTAGTGTGTTACTCCCTTTTTGTCCTACTGCACTCGTTACCTTGAGCAAATATTTATGAGATCCCATGGTGCCTGTGTGTGTGTCTGCAATTAAAGTGTGTGCAAGTCAGTCTGAGGGAAGAACTGTTAGGGTTCTTGTGTGTGTGAAAGCCTCGTTATGTCTCCAGCTCTGTTACGGTGTGGCCAGGTTGTGTCTGTCACACCTGTGAACCTTTCAACACTTTTGTTGTGGTGCACTTGTCACTTGGCCGTAGAGGGAGGGAACTGTGTTGTCACTCTTTTCCACCATCTAATTTTTAATGTTGATTTTGCTGATGTAGCGTGTTGTTATTTACAGGGTTGGATGCAGAGACAGTTGTTATTTGAGTGACAGGAGAGCAGCACATGGACACACATGAAATGAGACTGGGAGGAGAGATTCCGGTGATCCTATGTGTAGCGGATCAGTTATACACATGTGGTCTCTGTCACTTTAGATGCATAGTTAGACATCCATCGATAGACTGTAGATATGGACAACCATAAAGTGAGGGATCTTGAGTGATGGGTTGGTTTATTTAGGCTGGTTGGTCCACTTTGTTTTGCACTTTACCATATGCCCAGTGACAGTGTCAGGCTAGAATGAAGTTGGTGTTGGTGCCGTAGAGTAGAGGAGCCAGGTGAAGAAACAGTGGAGAGGGAGGGCATGTAGTGGGTTTGTGTTGCAGTGATGGGCATGGCTTAGCAGTCATCCGTGGTCTGTTCCAGTGGTAGGGGGCTGGCATTGCCGTTGGCATGTGCCTGAAACAGCCCCGTCTGACTCTGCGTGCGGGGCACATGCGGGCAGGGAGGGTTGCGCAACCCCTCCCTCTTGTTTCCATAGCGCTGCCTCTAGAACTCCAGACATGGCCTTCTGGCAACGAGGAAGAGACAGGGGGTCAAGGCTGGAACAGCAGCAGGCCCACACAGCACAGGACACGCACATACACACACACACACACACACACATACAGACACACACACACATACATACACATGAACGACTACACTACTGCCACAATAAAACAAAAAGCAGAGCAAGCAAACATACCAGGACCAGACTACTGACACACACGGCAGCGCATATACACACATTACACATACATGAGCCTAGGACCAGACAAATACACACCAGTGCCAGACTACTGACACTCACAGACAGTACATCAGCAGTACTACAGACACAGCAAAGCTGTTAGAGAGGCAGCCCTCTGCCGTGGCCCAGTAAGACTGCAGTGTACACTGCACTGTTTAGAGTCAGGGTTACCATAGCACTACACTATGCAGTGGAGTCAGGGTTACCATAGCACTACACTATGCAGTGGAGTCAGGGTTGCCATAGCACTACACTGTTCAGAGTCAGGGTTGCCATAGCACTACACTACACTATGCAGTGGAGTCAGGGTTGCCATAGCACTACACTGTTCAGAGTCAGGGTTGCCATAGCACTACACTACACTATGCAGTGGAGTCAGGGGTCCTGTTAGCCTGGTAAGATCCACCCCTCGTACTTCATTTCATTTCGTGCAGAGGGTCTGGAACAGAGACGTCAGAAACGATTTGCTAGAGGTGTGGACTCTGCTGAAGTTAAAAAAAAAGTGCATCTGCCTTTACCCAATCGCTAACGCCTGGTCGTCACGTATGCAATTAGCCTACCTACGCACTACAATTCAAATGTAGCACACAAGGTCAACGTCACAGCTAACGATCACACCCTCTGTTCGCTGATTGGAGCGTTAGATTTTCTAGCCCCCAAATGCTCCCCAAGAGCGTCCGGACCAGACCCTCTGCACGAAATGAAATGAAGTACGAGGGGCGGGTCTTACCAGGCTAGGGTCCTATAAAACTAGTCAGAATGTTGGGTTGACATGTTTGGCACCCATACACCTTGGTAAACAGGAGAAACTATGCTGGGTTGGCAGGTATGGGTTACAGACACCTTGCTGAACAGGTGAGCAGGTTACAGACACCTGGTTGAACAGGTGAGACTGCTGCGTTTGCAGGTACAGCTCACAGACACCTTGTTGTTGGCTCAAGTCCCACAGCAGTAGCTGCAGTAACATTAGTGCAAAGCCCAGCAGACACCAGTGCCATACAACACTAGGGTTGCACGATGGGGGGAAACTGCAATATGGAAAAATGTTTCTGGATGTTTCTATGGTAAACTGTACCTGCCATCATATCACTTCCTAGCTTTAGTCATGAAGTGCACAACTGCATGTCAGCCTAACTATTCATAGGCAGAGAGAATAGACCTGACAGCTAGGCAATGTCA
>CM050221.1:43460000-43482500 GCA_027475355.1 Coilia nasus | reverse complement strand
TGGTGCGCGACAGCCAGACAAGCACAAGCACCGCACCAGCGGTTACTGACGTCATGTTCTAGTGCGCATGGTGGGACACGGCGAGTATAAATCTAGCTTCATCGTCCCCTCAGCTCTACCCCCTTCCTGCAGTGCACGAACCACTGCCCTAAAACCAATGTCATGGTGATGTGCAGCAGTTGCAACATCAGTTCCAATCACATCAAAACAGCTCACCACTCCAAGTAGCACCCACATTTGCCAAGGCTATGGCTACTTCTGTGGAACAACGGGTAGTGAAGCACATCAGTTATACTGCTTCTAGCAGTGAGGTTGCATCTTGCCGAACAGGGAAGGACTTTGAAGTACTCTCCTCTCATGGCCTGTGGTGCAACATCTCTCTATTCAAACCCATTATCTTTTACATGGGTGGCCTGTCTCCTTCCCCAAATTTCTGTGGTGAAAGGACACCAAAAGCAGGTAGAAATAGATAGCTTGGTGCAGGTTTCCTCGATAGCTTGGTGCAGGTTTCATCGCACCAGAAATCACTTGAACATGTACAAGGGTGCCTGTCTCACTAAAAGAGCCCCAAAATTTCTGCAGTCAAAAATTGCCTGTGCGCACGTGTGTGTGTGTGTGAGTGAGAGAGAGAATCCCTCGTGCACACCAGTGTGTGAATGTGTGTGTGTGTGTGTGTGCATGTGTGTGTGTGAGAGAGAGAATCCCCCCTGCACACATGTGCGTGCGTGTGTGTGTGAGAGAATCCCCCCTGCACACCAGTGTGCGCATGTGTGTGTGTGTGCGTGTGTGTGTGTGAGAGAGAGAATCCCCCCTGCACACCAGTGTGTGGTGCTGAAGTGTGTTTGACGCAGAGTGTTTCTGCCTAAGCTCCTTACTGCGTCATCAGAGGCTGCAGAAAACCCCTCTCTCCCTCTCTCTCTCCTTCTCTCTTTTTCCCCTCTATCTCTCTTTATCTCCGTCTGTCTCTCTCTTTCCCTCCCTCCCTCCCTTTCCCCCTCTCTCGCTCTATCTTTCTCTCTCCCGCTCTCCCTCTTTCTATCCCTGTCTCTTTCTCTCCCGCTCTCTCTCCCGCTCTCCCTCTCTGTATTTCTCTTTCCCTCCCTCTCTCTCTCCCTCTATCTCCCTCTCTCTCCCTCCCTCTCTCCATCTCCCTCTCTCTCTGTCATTCTCTATTGCACTCTCTTTCCCCCCTGTCATTCTCTGTCCATCTCTCTTTTCATCCTCTGTGTCTTTCCTTCGCTCCATCTCTCCTCTGTTATGGTTCTCCCTCGTGTCTGCCTTTGACTCTGTCACTCTGCAGCAGTCTGCATAAAGTGCCTGTTAGTCACCAGTTTATACACACACAATCTTATGATCCTTTTCATCTCACACACACATGGACACACACGTCTCACTATGTGTGTATAATAGGAAGTCAGACTGTGACTGATCGTCTCACTCTCTTTGTTATGTTCTACCCCATTATACTCTGACTAGAGCTGGTTAATTATGCGTGTGTGTAAGAGTGTCTTTATAGGTATTGCTGATCTAATGTGTTCTGTGCCTAGATGTAATTGTCAGTCAGGGTGTGTGTGTGTGTGAGTCTGTATACACTCAGGAGTGTGTACCTGAGTCATGATGACAGTCAGCATGGAAATGCATGTACGTCTCGGTCGATAGCCTCTCCTCCCCTCCCCTGCCATCCCCTCCTCTCCCTCTCTTCTCCTCTCCCCTCCTCCCCTCCCCTCCCCTCTCCTCTCCTCCCCTCTCTTCTCCTCTCCCCTCCTCCCCTCCCCTCTCCCCTCCTCTCCTCTCTTCTCCTCTCCTCCCCTCTCCTCTCCCCTCCTCCCCTCCCCTCTCTTCTCCTCCCCTCTCCTCACCTCCCCTCCCCTCCCCTCTCCTCTCCTCTCCTCCCCTCCTCTCCTCTCCTCTCACCTTAGACTGCACACGCATCAGCACACATGCACGCCCAACAACAGAGCGCTGTGCTGGCACATGGTCATCAATCAATCTGATGTAATACAGTCTTACTCCTAATAGGGAATCACTTATCCTGACCACAGGTTAAGTGGTAGAGCTCAAACAGAGGTTCCCCACTGCGATATTTAGAGTCAGTGGTCAGATGGGGTGCCCAGGCAGTAGTCCCCTCTGTCTCTGCAGTGTGTATGTACCAGGGCCCAGCACTACATTTCCCCAAATAACATACCCGATTTAATGTGCCCCCTTGTGAGGGTGATGGGCAGAAGAACTAGAAGAACCCAGTCTAGAATGGCCAGGTGACTGCCTGGCTAACTGGCCCAGTGACTGCCTGGCTAACTGGCCTAATGACTGCCTAGCTAACTGGCCCAGTGACTGCCTGGCTAACTGGCCTAATGACTGCCTAGCTAACTGGCCTAATGACTGCCTAGCTAACTGGCCTAATGACTAGCTAACTGGCCTAGTCTAGCTAACTGGCCTAGTGACTGTCTAGCTAACTGGCCTAATGACTAGCTAACTGGCCTAGTGACTGCCTAGCTAACTGGCCTAATCTAGCTAACTGGCCTAGTGACTGCCTAGCTAATTGGCCTAGTCTAGCTAACTGGCCTAATGACTAGCTAATTGGCCTAGTCTAGCTAACTGGCCTAATGACTGCCTAGCTAACTGGCCTAGTCTAGCTAACTGGCCTAGTGACTGCCTAGCTAACTGGCCTAATCTAGCTAACTAGCCTAATGAATGGCTAACTGGCCTAGTCTAGCTAACTGGCCTAGTAACTGCCTAACTAACTGGCCTAATGACTGCCTAGCTAACTGGCCTAGTCTAGCTAACTGGCCTAGTGACTGCCTAGCTAACTGGCCTAATCTAGCTAACTAGCCTAATGAATGGCTAACTGGCCTAGTCTAGCTAACTGGCCTAGTAACTGCCTAACTAACTGGCCTAATGACTGCCTAGCTAACTGGCCCAGTGACTGCCTAGCTAACTGGCCTGATATGCTCCTGCCTAATATTGGCACCAGGACGCCTCTGCTTGTGCTAAATGCTGGTATGTGATCACACAGCGATCGTTTTCAACCTGTGATCTGTGTCTATGACGTTTAACCTTTGTTTCCTTGACTCCTGTGCACGTATATGGTGATGGAGTATTGTGTGTGTGGAATGCAGGAGATGCTGGACAGTGTTCCGGAGAAGAGGTTTCCAGTGTTTCAAGCTCACGGGTAGGTGCCCCACACACATTACATTACATTACATTGCACTTAGCAGACGCTTTTATCCAAAGCGACTTACAAAAGGAGGACATATAATAGCTAACAGATGTGTAGAGAACATTGAAGGTACCTATGTAAAGAGATGGTTAGTAGAAATTAGTTTTGTTAGGAAGGAAAGCAGTCTCAGAAGAGAAGGGTCTTCACAAGGTTTTTGAAGGTCAAGAAGGATATTGCTCCTCTTGTAGCGACTGGAAGGTTGTTCCACCACTGAGGGACACACACACACACACACCCCACCCTCACGGGTAGGTGCCCCCCCCCCCCCCCCCCCCACACACACACACCCCACACCCCACCCTCACGGGTAGGTGCCCCACACACACACACACACACACACACACACACCCACACACATACAGTCACACAGAAACACACATACACACACAAACACAACCTGTTAAACCAGTTCCTCAAAATGTGTCACAAATCGTTGATAACTCGGTGTAACTCAGCAATGCTGTTGTCTCTGCTTCCCTCTCCCTGCTCTTCCTGTCCCTCTTCCCCCTCCCTCCCACAGGTACTTTTGCCAGCTTTTGGATGGCCTTGAATATTTGCACAGCCAGGGAATCGTTCACAAAGACATAAAACCGGGGAATCTGCTGCTGACTACAGACGGTGCACTAAAGATCTCGGATCTGGGGGTGGCTGAGGTGAGGCGAAGCAGACATGTAGCGTGTAGAAACGATGGCAGACAGAGAATACTCCTCAGTGTAGGAGCAGACCTGTAGCGTGTAGAATGCTGCTCAGTGAGGAGACAGACCTGTAGCGTGTAGAATGCTGCTCAGTGAGGAGACAGACCTGTAGCGTGTAGAATGCTGCTCAGTGTAGGCGCAGACATGTAGCGTGTAGAATGCTGCTCAGTGAGGAGACAGACCTGTAGCGTGTAGAATGCTGCTCAGTGAGGAGACAGACCTGTAGCGTGTAGAATGCTGCTCAGTGAGGAGACAGACCTGTAGCGTGTAGAATGCTGCTCAGTGTAGGCGCAGACATGTAGCGTGTAGAATGCTGCTCAGTGTAGGCGCAGACCTGTAGCGTGTAGAATGCTGCTCAGTGAGGAGACAGACCTGTAGCGTGTAGAATGCTGCTCAGTGAGGAGACAGACATGTAGCGTGTAGAATGCTGCTCAGTGAGGAGACAGACCTGTAGCGTGTAGAAACGATGGCAGACAGAGAATACTCCTCAGGCGCCATATAAACACCCTGACTGGCCGCCTAGTAAAGACTCTGGCAGATACTGTTTGTGTTTACATTTATATTTGAAGGAAGGACCAAATAAAACATGCAAGAGAAGGTACTTCACCCCTACCTCAGTACTCAGAGACTGCACAAACCTTTCAGGGGGACAAGCTGTCCCCATGTTAGTTTCAGGAGGACAGATTGTTTGTTGCTTGTTTCCAGTTCTGGAGTCTGGGCTGCTTAAGATGACTTGCTGCAGAATACTGAGGGAATGCAGAGCCATCAGATCATGCGGAGATATTAACTGAATGTTATAAAAACTGTTACACCTAAAGCTAAAAATTGCTGATGGCACCTTTTAGCTTTTAGCCAGGTTTCCAGTGTTTTAAGCTCACGGGTAGGTCTCCATCCCCACAGTGTGTGGCCTCTATCTCTAGTTGTTGATAGCACCTTTAAGCCATTTTTATGGAGTGTCTGTATGAGGATTTTACATGTTTTGCATTTGTGTTATTACAAACACATACACACACTCCTCACGCAGGATATTTTGTGGCTACCATCTGGTCCAACCAGAATTGTAATGTTTAGATGGCAGCAGAGTCATGAAATGACTCTCACAAACAGATACACACACACAGAACACTAATGCTAAGCACCCACATGTAAAAGCACACAGACACACTCAGACACACGCCAAAGCTGTATTGAAGTGACCTGGCCCCCTGACCCCCCCGGTAGGCCCTGCATCCATTCGCAGAGGACGACACATGCCGGACAAGTCAAGGTTCTCCGGCGTTCCAGCCTCCCGAGATCGCCAATGGCCTGGACACCTTCTCCGGCTTCAAGGTGGACATCTGGTCTGCTGGCGTCACGCTGTGAGTAACCACGGACGACACGCTGCCACCACGGCAACCGGCCTGCCCATCCCGGGAATGATGATGATGATGTGGCATAATTCAGTATAACTCTTAGTGTTTTATAGGTGCTTTTAGTCAGTGGTCCTCATTCCACAACACAGGATTATGTCCAAACTTTTCAGGAATTCATTTTCCCTTTTTTCTGATTTCTCCAAGCCCAGGAGTTCTCTTATTCCTGAGATTGAAGTACTTTTTTGTCAAAGCACAACTGAATTGACACGTGTGTGTGTGTGTGTGGTTTTCACAGATACAATATAACGACGAGCCTGTACCCATTTGAGGGGGACAACATCTATAAGCTATTTGAGAACATCGGTAAGGGGGACTACACCATTCCTGAGGAGTGTGGCCCCCTGCTGTCGGACCTGCTGAGAGGTGAGCCTAGCACCAGCGTGTGTCTGTGTGTGTGTGTGTGTGTGGTGCTGTCGGACCTGCTGAGAGGAGAGCCTAGCACCAGCGTGTGTGTATTTGTGTGTGGTGCTGTCTGGGTGTGTTGGACAGGTTTGTACAGCAGGTGGCAGTGTGGTGTCAGGTTTGACTGCATTGCCTCTAAAGCAAGAGGAGCTACATACACACACACATGCAGAGCCACACACACACACACACATACAGAGCTACACACATGCAGAGCTACATACACACACACATGCAGAGCCACACACACACATACAGAGCTACACACATGCAGAGCTACACACACACACACATGCAGAGCTACACACACACACATATACACACACACATATACACACACATGCAGAGCTACACACAAACACACAGACAGAGCTACACACACACACATATACACACACATGCAGAGCTACACACAAACACACATGCAGAGCTACACACACACACATATACACACACATGCAGAGCTACACACAAACACACAGACAGAGCTACACACACACACACATACACACACATGCAGAGCTACACACAAACACACAGACAGAGCTACACACACACACATATACACACACATGCAGAGCTACACACAAACACACAGACAGAGCTACACACACACACACATACACACACATGCAGAGCTACACACAAACACACAGACAGAGCTACACACACACACACATACACACACATGCAGAGCTACACACAAACACACAGACAGAGCTACACACACACACATATACACACACATGCAGAGCTACACACAAACACACATGCAGAGCTACACACACACACATATACACACACATGCAGAGCTACACACAAACACACATACACACACATGCAGAGCTACACACACACACATATACACACACATGCAGAGCTACACACACACACATATACACACACACATATACACACACATGCAGAGCCACACACAAACACACAGACAGAGCTACAGAGTTCTCACACACACTGAGTAGAGCACAGATGGTTATTCCTGACCATACACAAGTGTGTCTGTAAGGGCATCCTTAAGAACTGCATTAAGGAGCCAGCAAGAGAAGGACCTCTATGTCCACTGTAGCAGATGGGAATAACACTCGTGACAGGAGAAAGGTACCAGTGAACAGTGTAGGAAATTAAAACGATATCACAAATTAATCAGAAATGAATCCGCTTACAGGGCAACAGGTTATGCTTGACCTTGGAGGTTATGCTTGACCTTGGAGGTTATGCTTGACCTTGGAGGTTATGCTTGACCTTAGAGGTTATGCTTGACCTTGGAGGTTATGCTTGACCTTAGAGGTTATGCTTGACCTTAGAGGTAAATAGCAAATGATCACTCAGTCACTAGCACACTATGTAATGAACCAGAGCGTGTAACTGACTCACTATGCAGTGACTGAGTGGACATGTCAGACAGGCTCAGTGTGAGAGTGCAGTGACTGAGTGGACATGTCAGACAGAGGCTCAGTGTGAGAGTGCAGTGCCTGAACAGACGGAGAAGAAGCCACTGCTCTATGAGTAGGGCCAGGCGATATCAGGAAAGTTTGTGGTATATCATAATGTCACAGAATGTTTGTGATGTATGTTGCTGAATATTGTGATGACAGTATGGCTTGCATCCGCATTGCCTAAGGAGAAGTCTTGCCTTACCAGTGATCACAGCTTAGGGCTCATTTCCACCATTTCCACCTTGCCTTACCAGTGATCACAGCTTAGGGCTCATTTCCACCAAACACTCCCTGTATACAGTGCGTAGACACACATACACACATATTGTACACGGTTACAAGCTGTACACACTCAAGTCGGTGGAAATGAGGCCTAAGCGCTATTTTGAGATATGCATGTTGTGCTGCCCTGTCATACAGTTTTCCATGTTATTGCGATGTTGTGATATTTTGTGATATAGCATTATGTGGTCTCACCTCACAGTTGTTAATGTTGTACCTCACAAGGTCCCCAGTGCAGTGGGGAAATAGACACACCCGCAGTACCCATGTCAGACAACAGAGGGCAGCAGTGATGCTGTTTGGCTAACCTCTATGAGGGGAAATACATGTGAAAGATTTGTTATCTTGTTGGCTGTATGTATTTATCTTGTATTGTTAATGGGTAAGTGGATTGTGTTCAGGTTGTGTGTGTTTGTGTGTTAGTAGAATGTGAGACGGGAGAGAGCACGAACACACGAGGTGTGTGTGTGAACGCACGCGTGGTATTGGGTAGAGCAGTGTGTGTGTGCGCATGTGGTATTAGAGCAGTGTGTGACGCCATAGTCAGCAAGATTCGTCATCACAGCAGGAGCTATTAGCACCTGAAGACTTCTCTCTGTCTACACACACACACACACACACACACACCATATTCTTCAAATGAATTTCCGTTGCTCTCTTTCTCAGCCCCACACACACTTGCACACACAAAAGGGTGTGATTATGCAGCACCTGCTGTCAACAGAGCTGAGCTTTGGAAATTAATATAGTGCAGAAAAATTGTCTCACGAGCGTACACACACACACACTGCATGTATTTTCACACAGATATAGTGATGAAGAAGCAAGGGGCTCATTATGATGACTCACACCTCTGCTATGCATGCACGCACACACACACACACACACACACACACACACACACACACACGAATGAAAGATCATTATTTTAATGTTGTTGTCTCTGTGTTGTTTTTCCCCTTTCAGGAATGCTGGAGTACGACCCTGTGAAGAGATTCTCAATACAGCACATACGGCAACACAAGTATGTTACATACAAACACACAAGCATGTAGGGAAAAGCATATTAAACATGCACACAAACACACACACACAGTCTTTTTTTTAATTGCTGGCAGATGTGAAGATGCTCATACACCCAACATGGTTTAGAGTTTTATCCATAAAAAAACATCCCCACCCCCCAGCCATACTTGTAATGAAATGAATGCAGCTATCCTGTAATGTCAGTAATAGTTTACATGAATGCAGCTGTCCTGTAATATCAGTAATAGTTTACATTATTAGCCGTTCACCCAGTGTTCCTCTTTGCCTTTCCACACAGAGGTATATACTGGAGCATATTGATGCACACACACACACACACACACACACACATATTAGATATTGTCTGTGTGTGCTGGAGGCTTTAGCTGGTTTGGACCAGTCCAGAGCAGAATGAGACACACACGTCCCTCTCCCCCCAGCCTTCAAGATGAGTCAGAGGTGTGTGTGTGCGCCTGCGTGTGTGTGTGTGTGTGCGCCTACGTGTGTGTGTGTGTGCGCCTGCGTGTGTGTGTGTGTGCGCGCGCCTATGTGTGTGTGTGTGTGCGCCTACGTGTGTGTGTGTGTGTCCTGCAGTGTGTGCTGACGTATGCACAGCTGGCTCCTGAGCTAGGAGGAGAGTGCACAGTGAAGTCCTCCTACATAGTAGGTGTGTGTGTGAAGGAGGGAGAGGCAGGTGGACTGTACAGGAAGCAGCTCTGTGTGTGTGTGTGTGTGTGTGTGTGTGTGTGTGTGTGTGTGTGTGTGTGTGTGTGTGTGTGTGTGTGTGTGTGTTTGTGAAGGAGGGAGGGAGGCAGCTCTGTGTGTGTGTGTGTGTGTTTCTGTGTGTCTGCAGGAAGCTGTGTTTCCCCTGTGATGTCAGTGGTGACGTCAGGGATTTTAATATTCTACTCAGGCACACCCTCTCTCCTCCATCCTGCGTCTGTCTCTCCCTCTCCAACCGTTTCACTCTTACGCACATGTCTGTCAGTCTTGTCCTTCCCCTCAATCTCCTCTCATCTCTCTTTTCCTCTCCTTTTCTCTCCTTTCTCCTGTCTTTCTCTGACAGAGAGAGAAACAGAGAGGGGAAGAGGAAGAGAGAGGAGAAGAGGAAGAGAGAGGGGAAGAGGAAGAGAGAGGGGAAGAGGAAGAGAGAGGGAAAGATGAAGAGACAGAGTGATGGTGGGATTAAGAGTGTAGTGGGACAGGGATGTAAGGGGAGGGATATATCAGAGAGAGGGATATGTCAGATAGAGGGAGAGGGATATATCAGAGAGAGGGATATGTCAGATAGAGGGAGAGGGATATATCAGAGAGAGGGATATATCAGAGAGAGGGATATATCAGAGAGAGGGATATGTCAGATAGAGGGAGAGGGATATATCAGAGAGAGGGATATGTCAGATAGAGGGAGAGGGATATATCAGAGAGAGGGATATGTCAGATAGAGGGAGAGGGATATATCAGAGAGAGGGATATATCAGAGAGAGGGATATATCAGAGAGAGGGATATATCAGAGAGAGGGATATGTCAGATAGAGGGAGAGGGATATATCAGAGAGAGGGATATGTCAGATAGAGGGAGAGGGATATATCAGAGAGAGGGATATATCAGGTAGAGGGAGAGGGATAGAGAGGGTAGGCAGTGATGGTGGATTTACTCGATCACACATGACATCTGCAGACCTACCAGTCAGAGTCCCCCTTTTCCTGTGCCACTGCTTAGGTAGTTTAGGACGATGAGTTGGGCTTCTCCACTGGCAGTGGTCCTCGTATGTGGGCGACATGTGACCTTGGACAGCACTTCCCCCACCCCACACACACACACACACACTCCACCACTCTCACAGATGCACACTTACACACATGCACGCACTCACACGCACACACACATTCTTGTTTAGTCACATTCAGTCATTCACCTACTCAATCTCTTACATCTACATTCACACACTCACCTGATCTTCCACTCTCACATTCGGGCATTCACACACTCACTTTTTAGCCATGTGTCCACTCTCCCATACACCCAGTCATGCATTCTCTCAAGAAGAGAGAACGGAGATTTGACGGGGTAAATGAAATGGATGAGAGAGTGTGTGTTTTCTCCCTTACATCTCCTCACCTCTCCCTCTCTCCTAGTTGGGTGCGTAAGAAACACCCTCCATCGGAACCCCCGGTGCCCATCCCCCCCAGCGCGGGCGGGGGCGACCCATGGCGGAGCATGAGCGTGGTGCCTTACCTGGAGGATCTCCATGGCTACGCTGAAGAGGAGGACGACGAGTTCTTCGACGGGGAGGAGGACGACATCATCTACACTCAGGACTTCACCGTACCAGGTACACACACACACGCACACACACTACTGTTGTCATTATTATGCATTAATGACAGTAATAGGGACGCAGACACAGGTTTGAGGGCCTACTTAAAGGAGGAGGTAGCTGTGCTTTGTGGAATTATGGGTTGGGAAATGCTGAAGGGAGGGCTAAGCTGCAGTGGCGTGGCTAGGCCCACAGGGGGCAGTGCAGTGGCCAGTGCTTCCCCTCTGGGGGTTGTTTGGTGGTGAATGAGGACTTGAGGGACAGTGGTGGAGCTCCAGTGGCTTGTTTCTGTCCCACAGCCACTGAGCAGCCTTGCTGTAAAGGGCAGGTGTGTTGGACCTGCAGTCTTGGGCCCAACTTTAAGACTAAGACTTTAAGACTCTCATCATAAACGACTTCAGTTTATGAGTCCAATTCATCAGCTTTTTGTTTGCAGAAATGTGTTCTTAAAATGAGTCATTCACTTTTCATCATTATCAGTGTTGTCTTTTGTGGGGTTTGTTCAGAGGCAAGAGATGGGTTTGTACGGACAATAGCGCTCTTCCACACATGCATGTGAGCGATGACTTGTTTGCATGGAGTAATGTAATGTACTTATGTACTTATACTTATAGTGACTTCATTGGCATGGAGTAATGTTAAGTAGTTTATACTCATAGTGCCTTCATTTCCTCTACAGATTATTTTCCATTCTCATGTGGTCTGTGGTGATTTTAGTAGAAACACTTTTTATTATCATTTATGGAATTACTGAATAATTTTAGTGTAATTATCTAACTGAACGTTCTGGTGTGTGTGTGTGTGTGTGTGCGTGCGCGCGTGTGTGTGCACGTTTGTGTCCACCCCCAGGGCAAGTGGCGGAGGACGTGGCGGAGGAAGAGGAGGGGCGGGGGCGGGGCGTGGCGAAGGCCGTGTGTGTGAACGGCACGGAGGGCGGGGCCCTGAAGCCGAAGGCAGAGCGTCGGTCCAGCTCGTCCTCTAACCCCTCCCGCAAGGGCGTGTCCACCGCCAGCAAGATCCGCAAGCTCTCCACCTGCAAGCAGCAATGACCCCCCACACACACACGGCCACAACACACAACCCCTATCGGTCAGTCCCGTATGTGTGTCACTAGGACATTAAATAGAGTGTCACTGCCCATCAAGTGGTGTGTGAACTGTGTGTGTGGCGACTGTGTGTGTGTGTGTTTCGGTGTGTGTTTGGGTGAGTGTGCAGTTGTGTGTGAGAGCGTGTGTGAGAGCGTGTGCTTGGTTGTGTGTGTAGAAGTGTGTGAGGGCGTGTGTGTTTGGGTGTGTGTGAAAGCGTGAGTGTGTAGGTGTGTGTTTGGGTGTGTGTGAAAGCGTGAGTGTGTAGGTGTGTGTTTGGGTGTGTGTGAGAGCGTGAGTGTGTAGGTGTGTGTTTGGGTGTGTGTGAGAGCGTGAGTGTGTAGGTGTGTGTTTGGGTGTGTGTGAGAGAGTGTGCCTAGTTGTGTGTGAGAGCGTGTGTGTTTGGCTGTGTGTGAGAGCTTGTGTGTGAGAGCCTGAGGGTGTAGGTGTGTGATTAGGTGTGTGAGAGACTGATGCCAGCCCTGCCACCTATAGCTTGGCTTTGATGGAAAACATTAAGTCAATAAAAAGGTATAAAGAATTACTCAGGAGGACTTTGGGAAATGTGGCAAATACAGTTTTAAGGAGGGGAGTGTGTGTGTGGTAAAGGGGTGAGGGGATGTGTGTGTGTGTGTGGTAAAGGGGTGAGGGGATGTGTGTGGTAAAGGGGTGAGGGGATGTGTGTGTGTGGTAAAGGGGTGAGGGGATGTGTGTGTGTGTGTGGTAAAGGGGTGAGGGGATGTGTGTGTGTGTGTGGTAAAGGGGTGAGGGGATGTGTGTGTGTATGTGTGTGTGTGTGGTAAAGGGGTGAGGGGATGTGTGTGTGTGGTAAAGGGTTGAGGGGATGTGTGTGTGTGGTAAAGGGGTGAGGGGATGTGTGTGTGTGGTAAAGGGGTGTGGGGATGTGTGTGTGTGTGTGGTAAAGGGGTGAGGGGATGTGTGTGTGTGTGGTAAAGGGGTGAGGGGATGTGTGTGTGTGTGTGTGTGGTAAAGGGGTGAGGGGATGTGTGTGTGTGGTAAAGGGGTGAGGGGATGTGTGTGTGTGGTAAAGGGGTGAGGGGGTGTGTGTGTGTGTGTGGTAAAGGGGTGAGGGGATGTGTGTGTGGTAAAGGGGTTGAGGGGATGTGTGTGTGTGTGGTAAAAGGGTGAGGGGATGTGTGTGTGTGTGTGTGTGGTAAAGGGGTGAGGGGATGTGTGTGAGTGTGTGTGGTAAAAGGGTGAGGGGATGTGTGTGTGGTAAAGGAGTGAGGGGGTGTGTGTGTGTGTGTGGTAAAGGGGTGAGGCGATGTGTGTGTTTCTCTCTTTCTCATCATTTTTTTCATTTCCTCTGACATTCGTTTCCATGTCTTTACTATCACGTCTCGTCTCTCTCCTTTTGTCTTTTCCCCTCTCTTTCTCCCTCCCTCTTTCTCTCTCTCTCTCCCTCCCTCTCCCTTTGTGTGCCTCTCTCCCTCTGACACACACACAGCTGGATGCTGTGTAACTAAACTTTCTTCCTTCCCCTGTCTCCCTCTGCAGGTTTTATCCTCTCCATGTGCTTTGGACTACAACTCCCAGGAGACACCTCTTCCACCTTTCAATCTCTCCCCCCACCCTGGACAATGAGCCCAACATGTTTCTTTCCTTTCTGTGTTGGAGAGACTGACCCAAGTGGGGAAACCCCAGAAGAGGGGCTGTGCCTGTGCCCCGCCCCCTCCCCCCACCGTCTTTTTATTCCCGTCTCTCCCAAGGTTACCTCCATCACTGTCTGGAGTAGCTCCATTCTCTCTCTCCTTCTCTCTCTCCTTTTGTCTCTCCTTCTGTCTCTCTCTCTCCCTCTCTCTCCCTCTCTCTCTGTCCCTCTCTGTTCCTCTGACTCTCTGGAGTGTATTCTCTGTACGTGATGCAGGGGAACTCTCAACAGCCAGATTTTAGTTGCTAGGTTACCCTTTTTTTGTTGGTTAAAACAGTAATTGAACCACAGTTAAAGACACAGACGTTTTATTGTGATATGTAAAGAATGACAACAACAGAAATAATTATTACTATATTGCTGATGATATATACATATATTAATATCGTCCATGGAAAGAGTTGTAAAAAGATCAGAATTCTTCTGTTGATGCTGGTTTAAGCCTGAGATGTTGGATTCTGAGATGATGATGATGATGATGATGAATTCTATCCGGTGTAAACTGCATGCTGTACGGAACAGAAGACAAGGGAACTACCCTCAGACTACAGGACTGAAAAACGAAACAAAAAAAAAAAATGAAACGAGTGAAAATACATACCACACCACCTGGCCACCCACTTCTGTTTGTCTTGCCATTGTTTTTGCGTTTCCATTTAGGGTTTTTTTCCAATAAATATTTTTTAATTATTATTTATATAAAACACATCCCAACCAGCCCGGATTGTAATGTCATTATTTATAGTAATGCTTGACATATGAGCGGTCTGCTAAATGGGTTTTAATGAGGGAGGATATTTAACTGGGTGAATAGCCCGCCACTGATGTAGTTAGGAGAGTGGTGGGCCTGTAAGTTAATACATATACCTACTGATTGTGGTCGAGGTTGTCGTTTTCAACTTCGTGGAGTTTTTTCATCCCTTCCTGCCTCCCGTCTCTCTTCCCGTTGGCTCACCTTGGCTTTGATCTCCCGTGTCTGGGAGGCTGCCGCAGAACGCCTGTGGTGCGCGCTCCTTTGATCATGCCTGGCGCTCCCCCCTCTGGTTCTGGGACCAGAGCCGCCATCGATCGACGAGAAGTGGCGAAATCGAACGCTCATATGACACGACTGGGGAGCCCTCCGGGAACCAGACCTCTTCCGGTAGCCACGGCAACAACCGAACGAGCCAGCGTGACAAAATTGCCAGAATTGAGATGACGCGCGCACCTGAGTAGGAGCGTGCCAAACGATGGGTCAGAAAACAAACACGTCACCGCTGACGCACAATACCAGCCTGAATAGGGCCTGACTGGATACCCCTGTGTGATGCTGTGATGCTATGGGCGGAGGTTTTTAAATGGGGGCAACTGTTCGTGGGAAAGATCGGGTAAGACTGCAGAAATGACAATCTCTATGCAGGATAAGGTGCATCTGATGGGTCCAAAAAAAAACCTGTGTAAACAAACGCCAGCGGCAGCGTAGCTACGGACTGACATATTTTCTTTCTTTTCTTTTTTTCTACACAGATTTTCTTCATGAACTTTTATTGAAACTGAAATGGGAAGAATAGAGACGCACAAAACAAATACATCGGTTGGTCCCTTAATGAGCTCTTGATCCAAATGCAAAATAGGTCACCAGCCATACACGCAGGATGGGAAGCTTTCTCAAGCAATCAATGGCACATTTTGCCACCCTGCACTTCTGCTTTTGCAGAGGAGATGTCTAAGGGCATTAAACAGGTTTTACTATTTAACATCAACTCAGACACACATAGTGGTGGGAGGAACGTTGCTAACGCTACACCTAAAGTCTACTAAATTCCCCACAAGCAAGTTGGTTGTGTAAGAGGTGGGAAATCGAGTTTCAAGAAATGTATTCAAAATGTATTTTGTAAATGTAAAATACACTTTTCCAGATACATGTTTTTCCAAGGCAAGTCATCCATCCATTCATTCATTCAAGTCATTCCAATTGGCACAACTCCTCCATCAGATTAGCTTACTGAAATCACCTACTTTAAGTGCACAGACATGGAAATAAAACCAGCATGTAGATCCCGTGGTCTGATAAATGGTTTGTGGTCTGATTATCTGGGCAAGTCCTGGTGGACAGAGGACAGAATGTGTGGCCTGTGGGGTGATGTGGCCTATGGGGGTAGTGTGGCCTGTGGGGTGATGTGGCCTATGGGGGTAGTGTGGCCTGTGGGGTGATGTGGCCTATGGGGGTAGTGTGGCCTGTGGGGGTGATGTGGCCTATGGGGGTAGTGTGGCCTGTGGGGTAGTGTGGCCTATGGGGGTAGTGTGGCCTGTGGGGTAGTGTGGCCTGTGGGGGTAGTGTGGCCTGTGGGGTAGTGTGGCCTGTGGGGGTAGTGTGGCCTGTGGGGTAGTGTGGCCTGTGGGGGTAGTGTGGCCTGTGGGGGTAGTGTGGCCTATGGGGGTAGTGTGGCCTGTGGGGGTAGTGTGGCCTGTGGGGTGATGTGGTGTTCTTCATCCTGTCCTACCTGCAGTACGGCCCATCACGGTAGAGCTCTTTCCCGCCAAAGCTGAGGTTCCCCACCAGTGATGATTCTCCAGATGTAGGCTCACAGATTGCTCCCTCTATAAGGCTAGTCTAGATAGAGCAATATGTCCCCAAATAAGACTAGTGTAGATCAATCAATATGTCCCCCCATAAGACTGGTCTAGATAGATCAATAACCAATGGTTAAATTGACTTTTGTAAGGAGGGGGTGCCCTTCTTTACTCACACTATTCAATATCTCACACTATCACACTACTACAAACAATGTGGCCGATATACACACACACACACACTCTGTGGTCAACATGTCACTTTATTGCACTAATACAAATCCTGTAGCAGGGGAGCTCCACTCCAGCTGGCTGTGCTGCCAAGGCAAAGAGGGGGAGCTGACCTCCGGCCCAATCTAAACTCCATGTCTGATGGAATGAGATGGCGCTCCAGATCATTACATTACATTTAGCTCAACTGCTTATCCAGCACGGCTTACGGTTATTTACAGAGTTTCAGTTCCAGTCCCTGGAGCAGTGTGGGGTTAGATGCCTTGCTCGAGGACATTTCAGCCACAGGTACGGCAGGATTCAAACCTGCAACTCTCCTTTCCCAAGACGAACTCCCTAACCACTAGACCACAGCTGGCCCAGATCACAGCCAGTTTACCCATGTGGAGTGGCATGATGGCATTTGGGGAAGATGATTGTCAACTAGCAGACACAAATTTCAGTCTTGCCTTCACTGATTCCCACTTGAGGAGGTTAAAGAGAGAATTGTGGATTCTAAAGTGATGTGTTTTCACTACAGCCGTGAGTAAAGCTGTGCTAAGCTAGTGTCTTTGCACTGACTACATCTGTCAGTTCCATCTTCAAACCTGCGACCGTGTCAGTCCCTCCTTACGGAAGCATGCGACCCTGGGGCTTTGTCAGCCTGGAGAGGGAGAGCATGGCACAGGTCCAGGCCAGAGCTGTGCGTTGGCATGTTGACAGGCGTTGGCATGGTGACAGTGGTGGGCAAAGGTGGACAGGTGGCTTTGGCCAAGGGTTCCTTCCACCTGTGCACCCCCACTCACCAGCTGGTCTACCCTGACTGCATGAGCTGTGGTCTGGGCTGATAATGTGGCAGGACCTGTACTTCCTGACGCCGCAGTGCAATCCTCAGCAGTGCAAAATATGATTTTTGTCCACATTAGTTCAAAGGCTAGCTCATGCCAACTGGCCATTGAATACCACTTTATCTTTGGGTCTGGCTGCCATCTGAAACACAGAACTGTGCCTGTACTGTAGGGCTTGGTCCTCCCTCTTCCTTCCAGATATTGAGCATAATTTTACTATCACTATTTTTTCCAAGTGTTGAAACATGAACAACATGAAAAGGAAGCACAACAGCTATCTCTAACCCAATGTCATATTCCAGTTGCCTGTAACATGCAGTGAGGTCCAAGGCTACTGTAAGCCACTAGTTAACGGAAATATTCATGCATTGAAACTATTTTGGTCAGTGCAACCCTGTACACAGTTTATGCTGATTTTAACTCTGGTCGACTCTTTTTAATAATTAAAATAATAGCGGTAATGAAATACAAAACAGAGAATATGTTGTAAATGTTACATACATTACTCAATCAACACCACCATAATAAATAAACAAAGGAGAAAAAAAAAGCAATGCTGTGAACTCTGTGTGTGCCCACAAACCAGAGGAGACTGTGGTGTGTGTGTAAGGACCTCCCTCAGTGGTGTGTGTGTAAGGACCTCCCTCAGTGGTGTGTGTGTAAGGACCTCCCTCAGTGGTGTGTGTGTAAGGACCTCCCTCAGTGGTGTGTGTGTAAGGACCTCTCCCTGGCCTTCACCGAGCCTCTCCCTAAGAACATGTCTGACATGTCCATGTCCTTGTGTCTGATGAGCAGTGTCTACATGGATTAGCTCAACAATCTGCAGTGAAGGGAGCAAGCAATCTACCTCCCTCTGGCGTAGTGCAGTATGTTTTCACATGATATATCTACAGTATGCACAACCATAGGAGAAGATGCAGACAGGCATACACAGCATGCTTGAAGAGAAGTACGTTTGATGCCAGGAGGAGGGAGGTTGTGTGAGGAGAATGCTGGGGTAACCATAGGACATGTCTTCAGGTCTGACAACACTTATCGTAGTACCCACAATGCTCTTTGGCTGGTGACTCATGATTCTTTACCAACAGAATGACAGGGCATGCCACTACCTGCTTCTGTGAAAAATAAACAACACCCTGCCCTCTGCTGCCCTCCCCTGCGAGGGGTAATCTAGAGTGTGAAGACACAGGGGACAGTAAACCCCCCCCCCCCCCAACACACACACACAAACACAACTTCCCCCAACCCCCACCACACACACGCACACACACACACACCCCACCGCCCAACCCCCCACCTCGCCACCACACACGCACACACACACCTCCACGCACACACATATCCCTTCCCCCCAACACACACACACACCTCCACCACCACACGCACACACCCACACACACCTCCCCCCCACTGGCTCAGTACATGAGCCCTAGCACCTGTAGAAAGCAATGCTGCCTCCTTCCTCCCCTCTCCTCTCTTCCTCTCCTCTAATCTCTGCATTGTGATCTACCAGTGCCCAGCCGGAGAGACTTCGGGACAGCTATAACCACACTAACATGGGAAGAGGTGAGTTTTTGCCCAGTGTACACTGGGAAGAGGTGAGTTTTTATCTAGTGTACACTGGGAAGAGGTGAGTTTCAAAGTCAAAGTCAAAGTTTTTATCTAGTGTACACTATTTCTTGCTCTTTTTCCTGTTTCTTTCTGTATGATTCGCCTTCCCCTGAAACACTGCAGGACGGGGAGGGAGCAGGGCACTGGGCCGGAGCCCCAAACTCATCAGCTGTCTGCCATGGGGGAGTGGGGGCGGTGGGGGAGATGTGCTGCCATGGGGGAGTGGGGGCGGTGGGGGAGATGTGCTGCCATGGGGGAGTGGGGGCGGTGGGGGAGATGCGCTGCCATTTGGGGCGGGTGATGCGGCACTCTCTGCAGCATGTCTTGGGGGCGGGGTCAAGTATATCACTCCCCACAGTCTCTCCACTGGGTCTGATTTCATTGACAGCCACAGCATCCAGGTCAGGAGGAGGTGTGCAGCATCCAGGTCAGGAGGAGGTGTGCAGCATCCAGGTCAGGATGTGTGCAGATTGGAGGTGGGACTGTACCTGAACCCTGGGGAGACTCCACAGCGTTGGTGGCGAGGGGGGTGGGTGTGTGTTAGGTCACAGGTCCTGAAGAGACCAGCAGAAAGGGGTTAGGGTTGATGGTACCAGTACAGCATGCACCAGTCCACTCTAACCCCATTCCTGGCATATGCACTGGTGCCGACCCGGCCCAACCCGACCGCCACCCCAAGCAGAAGTATCTCAGTTTCTCAGTGTGTTTCTACTCAGTAGTGTCATCTGGATTCGTGTGGGAGACCACCACTGTTTGCTCCTGCACACTGTGTGTCCTTCGCAGGCCACCATACAGCCTCTCCTCTAGGTTGGCAGCTATCTTGTCTGCGGTCAGCGACCCCTGGTCCGCGGCCATCCCATAGTCCTCTGTGCCCGACCCCTGGTCCGCAGCCATCCCATAATCCTCTGTGCCTGGCGTGAGGATGTCTGGTAGCCCCTCCCCCGCCTCCTGCCGGCTCTCCTGCCTGCTGTCCCCCGAGTGTGTGCCTGCGGTCTGGATGCCGCTGCTGCTGCTGCTGCTGAGGCTGTCCTGGTTGCTGCCCTGGTCCTCCCTCCTCTCCAGCTCCTCCCTCTCCTCCTCCACCTCCATGCTCTCTGTAGCTGCGCGGGGCTCCCCCACACCCCCCTCCTCGCCCCCCTCGCTGTTTTCCTCGTCGGCCGCGCTGGCAATGCGGGGCAGCGGCCCGTGCAGGTGGTGGTGGTGGAGCAGGTAGCGGGCGGAGCTGGTCGGCGTGGAGACGTCCAGCGGGAGGCCGGCGCTCTCACCCCTCCTGAGCGGGCCCCAGCGGAGGCGTTCCAGAGAAGGCGAGAGGCGGGTGGCGGAGGCGGTCCCAGAGGCGGAGCCCCCGGGGTCGCTGTGCTGCTTGGTGCGCTGCCATTGGGCGCGGAGGTGAAGACGGGATCGGGAGCGTGGGTGGGGGCGGGGATGGTCCAAGCGCGGGTCGTGGCGCAGGAACTCATTAAAGAGTGCCTCGGTACGCTCGTCGATGCTGTAGTCACGGCGACGGAATAGCCGTGGCTTCTGAGTCACCAGCGGGGACTTGACGGGGGAGGGGCGGGGCTCTTTGGGAACAACCACGATGGCAGCAGGCGCCAGCGAGATCTTGGTCTCCTCGGGTTCTGTGTGGTGGTTCTCCATCTCCAGAACCGCCTCGTCCGGTTCCTCCTGCAGCAGACGGGCCTCGAAGCTCTCGCACACCGTGCCCTTCCGCCCGGCGCAGGTGAAGTAGCGCCGACGCTCCGACGCCGTCTTGCCCCCGCCCGGCCCCGCCGACCCTCCCCCGTTCCCAAACAGCCGTAGGTCGTCGGGGGCGCGGCACGGGGCGTCCATGGAGGCGTAGCCACTGTCCATCTGCAGCAGCTTCCTGCCCCCCGCCTCCCCGTCACTACCCCCCCTCTCCGAGTCCACGCTGTCCCTGCCTCCCCCGCCTCCCCTCCGCCGCCCCTCTCGCCGCTGCTGATCCTCCTCCTCTTCCTCCCTGAGATCCGTCATGGGAGGCTCGTCGTACGGCAGCTCCTCGTCGATGTCCTGCGACTGGAACATTGTGACGGCAGCCCCTGCCGCGGCTCCACCCGCTGCCTTCCCTGCCGTGCCGCCCAGTGAGGAAAGGCTGTCGGCGTCGCTGCGCGTGGAGTCGCGGTCGTTGGAGCTGAGGTCGGAGGAGGCGTACTGCTCCAGAGAGGCGCGCAGGCTCCAGATGTCGCGGTACGGGGTCGCCTCCGCCGCACCCTCGCCACCACTCCCCCCTCCGACCCCGCCACCGCCATCCACCCCCTCCGTCCGCTTGCGCCGCAGCAGAGCTCCCGGACCCCCCCAGCCACGAACCCCCACCCCTGCCCCACTCCCGGCTGCCCCTTCCATCACACCTTCATTCTCCTCCTCCTCCTCCTCCTCGTACTCTTCCAGCTCCGCATCCTCCTCGTCTCCCACATCCAGCCCATTCTGCTCCCCGTGTGCGCCGTGTGACCTCACGGGTGGGGTCGTGGGAAGGTCAGGGGTCGTGGGAAGGTCAGGGGTTGCCTCCATCTCCACGCCCAAGCTGAGCTCCATCACGACCTCTACTTCCAGCCTGCACACAGAAAGAAGCATGAGAGAGGGATAGAGATAGAGAGAGAGATGAGTAGAGAGAGGGATATACAGAGAACAAGAGAGAGAGAGATGAGGAGAGAGAGATAGAGACAAGAGGACAGAGGAAGGCAAAGAGGAACAGGGAGGAAGGGAAACATATATGGAGGGAGGTGGAGTAGACAGAGTAAGGAAGAGAACAGAGGAAGAGAGGAGTAGAGAGGAAAGACAAAGAGAGAGAGAATAGAGGGAAACAGTAGGAAAAAGAAAAACGGAAAAAGAAAAGAGAATAAAACAGATGGATATAGAAGGCGATAGAAAGAGGAAGATAGAGAGGCTGAAGCAGAAGAGTACATTGGGAGATATGGATGGGAGGCACATATGCAAGGACTACACTGAGTAATCTAACAGCCAGTCATAATAACATACTTACATAGTAAGTGTGTGTGTGTGTGTGTGTGTGTGTATCAGGGGGAGAATCCTAAGGTCTGGTCCCTCCTTTACCATTACATTGCCAGGGTATAGGTGAGGGGTTGCTATGGCGACCTACCTGCCCAGCACTTGTGAGGGGAGGGACACAGCAGAGAGACGTCTGGGACGGGAGGCGGGGCTTGTGGAAAGAGGCGGGGTCAGTGAGCACACAAATTCCCTCCCCACCGCACGGGACTCCGCCTCCTCCTGATCCAGAGTCTCACTGGCAGCACGCTGCCTTTGGAACGCCCTTCTTTTAGGGGAACCTGAGAACGATGGACAGAGAAAGAGGGAGAGAGGGATAGAGGAGAGAGAGAGGAAGAGGGAGAGAGAGGGAGAAAGTGAGAGAGAGGTGCAGAGACAAAAGCTGATAACAGTGAATGCTTACATCCCACAGACAGACATACAGACATGCTGTACCCACAGACAGACATACAGGCAGACATGCTGTACCCACAGACATACAGACATGCTGTACCCACCGACAGAAAGACATGCTGTACCCACAGACATACAGGCAGACATGCTGTACCCACAGACATACAGGCAGACATGCTGTACCCACCGACAGACAGACATGCTGTACCCACAGACATACAGGCAGACATGCTGTACCCACCGACAGACAGACATGCTGTACCCACAGACATACAGGCAGACATGCTGTACCCACCGA
>CM050221.1:43450000-43452500 GCA_027475355.1 Coilia nasus | reverse complement strand
ACAGACAGACAGAGATAAATAGATAGATAGATAGATAGATAGATAGATAGATAGATAGATAGACAGACAGACAGACAGACAGACAGACAGACAGAGATAGATAGATAGATAGATAGATAGATAGATAGATAGATAGATAGATAGATAGATAGATAGATAGATAGATAGATGCCCTGTAGGATGTGAGAGACAATAGAGAGAGAATGTGAGAGAACAAGAAAGGGAGAAAAAGAGAGGGAAAACTTACCACTGCTTTCCCGTGGTAGATAATAAATACACACACACACACACACACACACACACACACACACACACACACACACACACACACACACACACACACTGGTAGGAAAGAATGTAGAAGAGGGCAGGAGCACAGGAACATGGCAGAGGGATGGAGAGATAGAGAGGTGACAGGGTAGAGAGATGAAGACATTGAAGAGATGGACGGATAGAGAAATAGACAGATAGAGGGAAAGAGGGATTACATTTTAGATAGATAAATAGAAGGATAGAAATATGGATGGACAGACAAAAAGATAGACAGAAAGAAAGTGAGATGAAAATTTAGAAGGAAGGAGAGAGAGCAATAAAGAGATGAAGAAATTGAGATGGAGAGATGGAGGGAAAGATGAAGGGGTGGCAGAATGGAGAGAAATGGAGTGATAGAGAGTAAGAGAAGGAGGGATGAGAAATGGGAGTAATAGAGGGATTAGAGGTGTACAGACTGACCGTCGCCCTTTCTCCTGGCTCTTCCTGCTTTGCTCGTAGATGGCCTGCTCGTTGAAGGACACACGCCGTCCTGTGGACACTGCTGACAGGAAGCCCTCCGATTCGACGTCTCCATGGCAACCTGCTCCCGACAGGCCGTCTACCCCCTCCAGCCTGATGGTGATGTCTGAGAATGTGTACATTAATAATCCCATCGCCACATGATCCACCACCACTGCTAACAACATCATCCGCTAACAACATCATCCACCACCACCGCTAACAACATCATCCGCTAACAACATTATCCACCACCACCGCTAACAACATCATCTGCTAACAACATCATCCGCTAACAACATCACCCACCACCACCGCTAACAACATCATCCGCTAACAACATCCAACTACCACTGACACTGTGAGTAAAGCACATTACCGTAATTCCTCTATAATTGTATCCCTCAGACCTTGTGAGAGCTCCTCCATAGAGGGTGAGGTGCAGTGCACCATGACCCTTTTCTTGCACTGCACTGCACTGGGTGTTAACTAACAGGCTGCAGGAGACTGCAGTTAGGTGGAGTGATATGTACTGTAGGTGTACCTGAGGTAGAGCAGTGATGCTATTACCATGTCTATCTGTAGTAGAGTTGGAATACTACTCTCAAGATATATGTAATGGTGTTTTTGATGCTGTCAGGTTTCCACAGATCATCTTAAGCTCCATTAAACACACACACACACACACACACATACACGCCGTTCCCCCCGACACACACACACACACATGCACACACTCTGGAGGCGATGCTCACCTTGGCTGGGTTGGGCCTCCTCCACATAGGTGGTGTTAGTCTTCTCTAGGTCATCACTGGCCCTGCCAATCAACACAAATAGCTGTAAGCATACGGCCGTGTGTGTGAGTGGGTGGCTGTGTACGCACACAAATGCTTCTGCAAAAATAGACATTTGCTTCAAAAATCTTCGTATGCATGACCAAAGAAGATTAAGAGACAGATGACAAACACTGAAAACCAGTTATTTCATTACACTCATGTAAGTCTCCCCATACACACACACTAAATCAATCCAAAGTAAGCTGTTGCATGTACACACACATACACAGTCACACACATACACAGCAATCCTATGTAAGTTCCCCTCTCCCCTTAAGCCCAGTCACACCCACGCATGCACACACAAACACACACACAGACACAAATACACACACACACACGCACGCACGCATGCATGCACGCACACACATACACACACACATACACACACACACATACATGCACGTGCACACACACACATACACACACACACACACACACACACACACACACACACACACACACAGTCTCTAAGGGTCTCTAAGGACAGAGTGAGCAAAAAGAGTGAGCAAAAAGCTGTCAAAAATGAATATTTGAACAGCCAAACACACCTACACCTTGTAACAACGCATTATGTAATAACACCGCATTACATAATAGCCCGACAAAATGTAACAAATTTTCACTCCATTATGTAATAATTTACGCATTTCGTAATAATTTACGCATTTTGTAGTAAATGTCTTGAAACGCAATATGTAATAAATTTTGCCACATTTTGTAATACATTATTACATATTGCGGAGGCTATTACAAAATGCGGGAGCTGATTTTTTTTTGTGATGGAAATGTGATGTAGTAGGTACATATAGCACACCACATAGCCTCAGTAATGACAATGAAAGTGGTCTAACTCACTCCTGTGAAAGGGGGGGACTTGCTTTCATAGCCAA
>CM050221.1:43430000-43432500 GCA_027475355.1 Coilia nasus | reverse complement strand
GCAGTAACGCAGCAGTAGTTCCTGTCCGTCTTCGTGCTGTTTTAATTTTTGCCCTAATAGCAAACGGAGTTATGAATGAAACGGGCCTCTTTTGGACACACCCACTGACCGGCGTTAGAAACACCACGTGATGTAGAGGGTGATGCTAACGATGGGATTCCATCCGCGGAAGCCATCCTTGAGTTTTCCCCTCCATTCTTCATTTTGACAGAAAGGGAGACATGCGTCAGAATCGTCTACATCACGGTGTCAAAGCATTACTGTTAGAATCCACAAATCAAAACACAACATAATTTTGCATATATATGTCTTTATGTGCCAGTTACAAATATCAACACCCATTCAATTAAAACTGTCATGATCTTATTGGGCTATTATGTAAAAGATGACATCATTTGTTAGCATGTGGCCATTAAACAGCACTGGATGCCTATCTGAAGTGAAGGCAGTGCCTCTGATGAGGTTTTACAGTCACTGCACATACATTACCCAGCACCCTGGGGAAACAATGGTCTATTTATAGACCTGCACAAAATACGTCAACATTACGTAATACACCTGGTGTGGAGGACCGCTCGTCTTAGACTCGGCTACCTCACCGGCATATAGAACACTATACGGAACAGATCACCATTGGACGCATATGAACAACGCCGTAAATTGCACTGTGTCATGTTTTCTTTTTCTGTTTTTTCTTTCCCTTTTTATTTATTTCTTTGTTTTTTTCCTTTTTTGACTGTGTGATGTAGCCTACTCTAACGTCAGTGAAGTGGTAATCAAGCTACTGCTGACAAAGCGCCATCATCTGGCAGCAAATAGGCAGCGTGATATGCGGAGAGTAGGCTATATTAAATTAAGCAATTATGTTCTAAAAAATACTTCATGGGGAAAATACCTAGGCCTACCTAAACCCACCTAATCTCCTGAAAGCCGAGGCCTCGTGAGTTTCAGACTCGTGCTGCACACTGTTACACTGAATACTGGTGTCTTGGTTTCAATTCCAGACTACGGGTTTCCTACATATTTGACTGGCTGTGTGCTAGAGATACATAAAAGCATACAGAGATTACCGTAACGAACACTGGGCTTATACAAAAATACAACATCTTATTTTGTCATGTTTTGTTCTTTTTGTTGTATCTGTCCAGTGCAGTGTGAGCCCAGGGGAAAGCGAGACGGTCCACGGTAATTTCACGTCCGTAACAGAGAAACACGTAGTTTTAAACACGTAGAGTATGCTAGTGTAACAGGTTTATTTTATTTTTCCCACTTGCCATTATGGCAAGAATCACGAAAAATCATAGATGGCAGTAGAGAACATGCGACCCTATTCTGGCGCAGAGCCGGAGAGCTATAGTCCGGACGCAGCTTCTACCCACTAATTGCAGCATCCAGGCGGCTGAAGGGCGTAGATGTGGTGCAGTACCAAATTCCACCACTTGAGGTCAGTGTACTACTAGCTGGAACGCCCGATTGCTCTCTGAGGACATAGTCACCCCGAAGTACGCGGGGTTTTGACAAAACACAAAATACTGGTCACCTAGGAAGAGTAACATTGGGAGAAGAAATTTAAGCCTTCCTGACTACAAACCTCATTCTAACAAACTATTGTTTGGAAGAGCCTTTAGCATTTTAGGTCATTATTATTGTATTATTTCCCGAGTCCTGAGTCAATTGTTCTATTTTTGGGTTTGTTTGCTAAGCCGCAGGGTCGAGTTGGTCTGTGAAAAATGATAGATGCACGCTGATAGATATTTTAAAATAGGATATTGGCCCTTAACCCTCCTGTCCTGTTCGGGTCAAATCTGACCGATTTACAACTTAAAACACTCATAAACAATGTTTTATTAAACATTGTGTTTTACATCTGCCTCAAGGCTTTATGATATCCTCCACGCTGTACACTTGAACATACAAAAGTGATGATCACCACTTGTGACCACCAGTGAATTTTGAGTATTTTATTCAACCTGTTTACACCTGTGGTGTTCCCGGTCAAAAGTGACCGGCATAGGAAATAAATGGTTATTCAGATTATATTCGCCCATCAGATAAGAAAACATCCCCACCACCTCAATACAGACGCACACACACACACCACACATTTCGGACTGAGCAATGTCTTTTGTGGGTTTCTTTTTTTCCCTGTACTCATGTGCAGTTCTCCCATGGAACTAGTTTCACACAGACTAGACAGGTGTCTGTTATGTCAACCCATCTTTTTCCAGAGCTTTTGGACCCGCCTTTACAAAATGCACCTTCCAGACTAATCAATAGCCGAGTTTCAATCCAGGTTGTAATGCGAATAAATCCTCTGTTGGAAACCCCTGCAAATGCACTTCAGTCTCCTAATGAGAATATACATTTGATTTACTTGAGATAAGTGGATTAACTCTCAATGCGCATAGACGATAATGTGAACGAAGTTGAGGGAAACAGTTTATTTGCATATTATTATCCACTAATATGCACTCGTCAGTGGGCATGGTATTACGATGGG
>CM050221.1:43410000-43422500 GCA_027475355.1 Coilia nasus | reverse complement strand
AACTAGATCTCCCTGTACTGTCAGTAACTAGATCTCCCTGTGCTGTCAGTAACTAGATCTCCCTGTACTGTCAGTAACTAGATCTCCCTGTACTGTCAGTAACTAGATCTCCCTGTACTGTCAGTAACTAGATCTCCCTGTACTGTCAGTAACTAGATCTCCCTGTACTGTCAGTAACTAGATCTCCCTGTACTGTCAGTAACTAGATCTCCCTGTGCTGTCAGTAACTAGATCTCCCTGTAAAGGACAAAACAAGAGACAGAAAGATACTCGACAGGTGGGGTACAAAAATGCACACCAGTGACATATAAAACAGTGCGTGTGTGTGTGCAAAATCATGGCGTCAAAAATTGTTCTTCCATGACATCTGCCCCATTTCATTGACTTCTTCTAAATCACCGCGCCTCCTCCATGCAAACAGACACACTCACACACATGCATGCGCACACAATCAAAACACAGGCACACACAGACAGAGAAAGAGATGGGGGAATCAATATTGGACTAGTGTTTCTTTAGCACTTATTACCAGTCAATATGGCTGGTGCTAAGAAAACCAGAGAAGGTATTGGCAGAAAGGTGAGGAAGCAGTAGAAGCACCCTGGGAATGCTAAAGCACATAGGTGCCTTCCATGTTCTCTACACATCTGTTAGCTTATTATGTCCTCCTTTTGTAAGGCGCTTTGGATAAAAGCGTCTGCTAAGTGTAATGTAATGTAATGGTGCATGCTAAAATACATTGGGAATGCTGAAACACAAAGGCTAAACAATAATAGTTCATAGGGTCTTCAATAGCGTCATGCTTAGATATCACATTTCTCCACGTCATATACCAGAATGACTTAAAGTGTAATAACTACAGGAATCTGATTTCTTTGGCCATACTTGCTCAAGCAATACAGGGAATTTGCCTCCTGCATTTGTTTTCTCTACTAGCTACACACAGCAAGGGACAGCAACAGTATAAACAGGCAATATTCACATTATACAGACATTATGTATATGAATTTATATGTGCAAGAATGTACATGCATAAGAGAGGTATTGGGATGCAGGACACAATGGTGGAACATCCTGCGATCAAACCCCCATCATCTGGTGTTCCATAGCAAAGACCCCCCCCCCCCTCCATTTAGTGTTCCATAGCAACCACCCCCATTATTATCAGACCCCCGCGCCCCCCTCCCACACAAAAAATCAGTCCGATCTCGGCCAATACAAAAAAAAAAAACAACCAGTCCGATCTCGGACCGTACAGCAGGGCTAACAGACATAGACATACTGTATAGTATGTCTATGCTAACAGACCTAACGCTGACATGAATGAGCCAGTGTCCTGAGGAACAGGATATGGTGCAACCACTCTGCGTTCCCCGCTGGAAAAGGATGTGCGCTGCAATTACTTAACCAAGGGGAAGCCTGTGTACAGGGATTTGAGTGACACATACCAAGAACGTAAGTCTTGACAAACAACACGGTGACTAGAGCCCCCTCCCTCCCTCTCTCTCTCTCTCTCTCTCTCTCTCTCTCTCTCTCTCTCTGTGCGTGCGCGTGTGTGTCTGTGTGTGGTGATTATCTGCTGAGCTGGTTTTCCTAAGAAGCAGGACGTCCTGTTAAACTACATATGATAACACTCTTGATACTCCCACAGTGGCTCACATAGTTTACTGTTGTTGACTTCGGCGCACTCTGTAAAGAAAATCCAGCTCATGCAAGATCACTTGTCTAATGAATCAGCTGGGTTGGGCCCGAGCGCTCACACGCTCAAAAGACCTAGCGGAAGCGCCGGAGGGTGACTCACTTCTCCAGGGCACACCCGCGTGAGAATGGGTACTGAGTAAACAAGCGGTCATTAGGGACGCGACAGTATGTGATTCACTAACCTATAGCCTAATTTTGCTGTACGGCGTGCTGTCAAGCTTGTGCAACTGGCCAAAAGATTCCCGATCTTAGTCATGACCAAAACAAATCGTTAGACGAACCTTGGCATGAATGCACATATCTTACAGCTGACGGATTCTACGAATCTAGATTAGATTATACTCTAATAGGATTGGGCTATATTATATAATCTATTAAATATATCTATTCTATTAATATATCTAATATAATTAGTAATTAATATAATTAGTAAATTGTTTGGCTATTGGTGTTGGTGTTACTAAGACATTGTTTCCATATTCAGTCAATAACTTTTGTGAATAAATATGGTGACATATTGTGAAGACTAATACTAATGATTAATACTGTTCATGAGCAATGCAGATCGCCTCCCGCTTAGCAGAGTAGACCTCACGGGGTCTGTTCATGATTCCATTGGCTGAGGGTCGGTAGGCAGCCATGCGCGTGCCGCGCTACTGTTTTGGTATCTCAGATTATGAATGATTGGGGTGGGCGGAGACCTGCGCATTCATAGACCCACGAGCAGGATCTGATTGGTTCACCCGACAATCACAACGTTGGAGCGCTAACCGAGGGGGTGGGACACATTTCACATGTGGGTGCAACGCCATGCGTGCCCATTGGACAGTGTTCACCCACGCAAACCGTATCGGTGACGCGATTGGGTAGGTTGGGGGGTAGGCGGGTCTAAGAGGCATCAAACCCATACGTCTCGTAAAATATTTGTCAGTACATTTTGGTAAGAGCTTCGTGGGTACAAGAAAAGGGAAAGACATCTCCCACAAAGGCTCCAGTGGTCTTTTGGTTTTAAGCTCAAAGAGGCTTGTTTTCTCACAAGAATTCGGGGTATAGTACACCCGTGTTCTTTAAACAAAGGAATCTGTGGAACAAACTATTCAGCATATTCTTTTTTTCAGGCTAGCTGTGGATCCCATTACAATTGGCTGTTGGACTATGGAATCTGTACCCTCATTAATCTTTACACAAGCTTGAACAGTAACTGAATTTGCTAAGATCTGTGGGATTTGCCTACGCTGGGCTGGACCTCCGGAAAGAAACACCACGGAAACTCTCATTTCACTTTCACTCAACTGGAAACGCAGGCAGGTAGAGCGTCGCAAATTCACGTTTATTTCATACCCTGGTACTAGCCCCCGCTTCGTCCACTCATTCTACTTCCGGTCACGGAGCGCATGGACCGGTATCCAGACGCCTGCAGTTGCAGCTGTGCCATTCGCGGACCAACGTCCTGTTGTCCCGGTCTCATCATGAGTGAACCGTCCATGAATTTGTCCATCAACTCAACAACTGGCATGAGCTTCGAGCTCTCTCTTCCACACGAGGAGACGGTGGAGGGGCTGAGGAGGAAGATCGCGCAGAGGCTGCAGGTTCCCAAAGAAAGACTCACTCTTCTTCACAAAGACACGTGAGTAGTGCTGTAGCGCCGCGAGCCAGGAAGACCTGTGTTATGGTCAGCCGAACAAGTGTGTGGAAGAGACCTGACCTAGCATGAAGGCTAGCTGCTGTTTTTGGTTGTTTTAAGTAGACAGTTTCTACTTCATGTTGCATAGGTGAGACCAACATTGGGTGCACTGCTACGGTTACCATGTTGGTGTTGTGGGGAATTCAAAAAGAAAGAAACCAAGATTTAACTGTTTGTTCCATCCGTATGCTGCATTTCTACTTAATTCAGCACACACTCCAATGCGACTATGTGCCACGAGGTCAGCGAGCAAAGCAAAGCCACAATCTGGGAAGGGATACAGGGAGGGTGATGCGAGGCGTGTAACGCGGGCGTGTGTGCGAGCGGACTACCGGGAAGGGGATTCGTGGGCGAGGACCAGTGTGAGTGCGGTGTCACCGCAGGGTGTTACGGAGGTTGGGGAGCACATTATCACGGTTCCGTTTTAGGATGCGCCGGGTGCGAGGAGGTGGCGACTAGCGCAAGCTTTGCAATAGGCCTAGCACAGTAATATAATGGTCCACAGAAGCGAGAAGATGCTTTCGTGGCTGACGCGCCAGGTGTTGTCAGTACTATTTCTAACCCTGTATCTACAGTCGTTAATAGCCATACAACTCAAGGGGCGTCTAATTGGTGATCAGTTGCGCCTATGTAGAGGAGACGGATCTTGGGTCTAGTGTTCTTGATTGCCACCATTTTCTCAGATGTAACCCTCTGGGAGCGCTTGGTCCCAATTGACACTGATGCCAACACGTCTATGTGTGTGTGTGTGTGTGTGCCTCGCCCTTCATGCAGGAGGCTGACCTCGGGCAAGCTGCAGGACTTTGGTGTCTCAAATGGAAGCAAACTGACGCTGGTGCCGTCAGTAGAAGCTGGTTTGATGGTGAGTCACACTACTCGAGTTTGGCACGGACAGGGTTATGCCCATAACTGCCGGAAATCAGAAGTTGGCTTATCAGATTAAAAAGCCAGCATTCTGCAAACCAGACAGTTGTAGTAAGCACAGCTCCTCAGCTGGAGCAGGTGAATTTATGGATGATCTCAGTATGCTTTGCTTAGTATGGGGCTGAGTATGCTTTGCTTGCTTAGTTACGGGGCTTATAGGTGGTACTACCACAGGAACTTGCTCATCCCTAATAATGAATGAGAGGCTATGTGTGAGAGTGATGAGAAAAAGAAATGATGCATCAGTCAGTCAGTAACTTCCCCCTTTGTTGTTCCCAACAGTTCCAGTCATCTAGACCGGAGAACAACATCATGCACGCGCTGGAAAGCCTCTCGGAAACCCAGGTAACGCGCCTGCCTTTTGTACGGGACAACATATAACTTTACAGTATGGTGACAGAAGACATGGCTGCCTGTAGCCACGTGCATGGTGTGTGTGTTTATAGTAGTGACACAAGATATGGCTGCCTGCCAGAGCATCACTGTTTTGTCTTTCTTCTCGTTGTCATGACTGCACAGTGCAGCAGAGCTCAGGGATTTAAATACAGGCAAAACTTTGCCGGATGTTGTGAGTCAATGCTCGGGTTTGGCAAAGTGCCCATTTAAATCACTGTGGGCCAGCTGACTTGCCCTCAACGCCGTCAGTTTGTGTGTGTGTGCATGCTCAACGCCGTCAGTGTGTGTGTGTGTGTGTGTGTGTGCTTTGTGCATATGCTCTGTGGCATATGTTTCTGCATACACTGCTGGGTAGTGTGGTGGGACAGTCAGGGTGCTCAGAGGCTGTGTGTGTGTTTGTGCTGTGGTTGTGTGTGTGTGCTGTGGTTGTGTGTGTGTGTGCTGTGGTTGTGTGTGTGCTGTGCGGTGCAAGAGTGCTGCAAGGAGGAGCCATTTCTTGGAAATGCTACACAGCACCACGTGCCGCTGGATTCTTGATTTGAGTCGGAAGCGTTGGTGAGAATAACAGCTTCACACAGCTGAGAGAGATTTCAGAGAGTGTAAAAAGCGGCACTGTTTTTCTGCTGTACTTCCCACACACATTATGCTCCTCAGGTGTGTGTGTGTGTTTTGGAGTGTCTCAGGTGGCAGGTCTCTGCTTTTCTGTCTGTCCTGTCATGGCAGTGGGAATGGAGAAATGTGCTGTATAGAAACACTGCAACAAGCCAAGCACTTGGTCAAGTCAGAAGAGTAGAAGTCCGGCAGTCTGCTGGAGTTCTCTGTAGGTTTTTTTTAGACCAGCCAGCCTGGTGTCGCTGCTGGTTCCCGCACTTGTTACACTGGGAACCGAAGTGCTTGCCCAGGAATGCCCTGCGTTCATCCCATTACACGAGCCCATGATACATCATCGACAGAGGGCATTGCCTCACCGCTAAAAAAATGTCTCAGCTTGCCTTAGAATACCAAGTTTTAGTTAGTGCCCATCCAGAACCAAATTGTTGGTTCCCAAACTCTGTTTTTTCAGAGTGGCATGGTTCTTTGTCGATTTTGAAAACGTGCTGGGAGTCATTACTTCATGACCCCTGCCTTTGGCCCAGGCTGAGGCCAAGCTGGTAGTGTGTGTGTGTGTGTGTGCGTTTGTAGTTATGTGTGAGTGTGTTTCAGAGAAACTGTGTTTGATCTCTGTTTGGTTTTGTAAGTACTTTATCTTGTCATGACTACACTATCCGTGTGTGTGTGTGTGTGCATGCGTGTTTGCATATGCGTGCCAGCAGCCTTCTGACCTATTGTATAAGAGTCGTTATGTCTATGTAAACACACACACACACACACAAGCAAGCTGCACAGTCTGAGTGGTACAAACACTAATGTCTGAAACATCATCCCTAAACAACATAGATTAGGGTCTCTCTCTCTCACCCATTCACACACAAACACTGCTACATTCTGCTCGAGTGTCTATGTGAATGTGTGCGTGTGTGTGTGTGTGTGTGTGTGTGTGTGTGTGTGTGTACGCCACCCACTAGTTGGGATGTGGGCTTGGGGATAAGGGTGTAGGCAGGAGAGATGGTTGCTGGTTCAAAGTTGACAAAGTATTTATTGTTTTGCAAACTGAACAATAATAACAAACAAAAAAACTAAAGAAAAAAACAAATGGCATCTTCACTAAAGTAGTTTCAGCAACATAAAGAAAACCCTGGCCTGAGAACATGCCCCTGCCTTATAACAGGAGAGCCATCTTTCCCTCTCGAGTCCCAGAAGAACTGAGCAGCCCTCTTTAAATACCCAAAGTATCACCTGTAATTGCCCCTCTTTTAATGCCCCACCTACAATTGCCCCAGACTTGAAAATGGGGCTAAACTACCCCAAGTGGGCAAGCTCATGTCACAACTTACAGGCAGTGGATAACACACTATATGAGGAGCCCACGGTACAAACAGACATGATCACAGAAACTGAGGAAATAGTAGTTTACAAGTTTAATTTTTGATTTGATTCTATGCCTCACAGGAGGGCTTTTGAAAAAGCTGGGGTTTCAATGCAACTAATGCAAGCAATGGGCCAGAGACACACGTGTGCGAAAACGATAAACTCCTGTCACCAACCATAATCATGCTTATTTTTCACACCATAGACAAATCACCACACCACATCACATATTTACACGCTATTATATACGCTATTATATACGCTATTATATACGCTATTATATACGCCATTATATACGCTATTATATACGCCATTATATACGCCATTATATACGCCATTATATACGCCATTATATACGCCATTATATACGCCATTATATACGCTATTATATTTACATTCTACAAAAGTCCATACAGAGGGATTGGGAAGATGAGATGATGATATGAGATGGTCTATGACGGTGAGAAGGGGAATATTTTGCATTCTCAGTGTGTGTGTGTGTGTTGTGTGCATGTGCTTTCCCATAGCAGATAGTTTACATGACTGTGTGTGTGTACGCTGTGTGTGTGTACGCTACAACAGTGGAATGAGATGACTTCCATTGTGACACTAAGGACTGACCAATGTCTTTTTGTCTTATCCCCATCTTCCTTTCTCTTTCCTCTCCCCTCCTTTCTCACCCCATTTTTATCTGATCTTTCTTATTTCCTCCCTTTTTCTCCCTTCCAACCCTCTCTCTATCTTTCTCTTCCTCAACTATCTTTGTCCCCCCGCCGCTCTCTGCAGGTCTCTGGTTTCCTGTGCGGGCGCTCTCCCCTGGCGTTGGCCCTGTATGTGGGCGATCACATGATGGTGGTGCAGCTCCAGCTGGCGCGTCAGTCGCCACGCGCCCCCCCCCAGAGCCCCACTCACCCCCCCAGGGCTCCGCCAGGCCACACGTACCCCCAACAGAGCCCCACTCACCCCCCCCAGAGCCCCTCACACCCCCCCAGGGCTCTGCCAGGCCACACGTACCCCCAACAGAGCCCCACTCACCCCCCCCCAGAGCCCCTCACACCCCCCCAGGGCTCTGCCAGGCCACACTCACCCCCCCCAGAGCCCCTCACACCCCCCCAGGGCTCTGCCAGGCACGCCCCGGGGTCCCTCAGGCATGCGGGGGACGGCCACGGCGGGGTTCCTGCAAACAGGAAGTGCAAACCGCAGGCCCTCTGCCGGCTGCAGCCACTCGGCCCTCTCCAGCTGCTGTCCACACCACACCACATCTGCCCCACCCAGCCCCACCACACAGGTTAGTGTGTGTCTGTGTTTCTCAAAATGTAGTCTGGTGGTAGCCTGGTAAAGCAGCCCCTCGTACTTCATTTCATTTTGCACAGAGGGTCTGGCCTTGCTGCCGTTGTGTGTGTGTGTTCTGATCCTCCTCTGTGCCCCTCCAGAATTGCAATACCCCCAGAAGCCCCCCCAGTACTGCTCAGGGTCGCAAGCCGGGGGCCGTCATCGAGAGCTTCGTCAGCCACGCCCCAGGGGTGTTTTCTGGAACATTCTCAGGTACACACACACACACCCACACACACACACTGTGTAGGATTACAGTACAGAAGTGAATTATAATGTGAGTTCTGTTCTCACACTACTAATAATAATTATTGCTAGTTATTAGTAATGTCCATGACTACATACTGGAGGGAGTTGTGTGATATTGTATGAGCAATGGTGATGATTACAACCCCCCCCCAGGTACCCTTCATCCCAGTTGCCAGGACGACAGAGGACAGCCACGTCGCAATGTCCGCACCATCCTGCAGATCATCAGCGACCTGCTGAGTGCAGCGCTGCAGTTACAGGGCACGCCCATGCCACACCAGGCCACGCCCCCAGCCCCCCACAGTCCCGCCCCAACAGCCTCCTCTCCTTCGCCATCCCCCTCACCCCCAGCATCCCCCCTCTCACACACACCCAGACAGCAGCGACCTCACGCCAAGGCTGCCGGTGAGAACTGTGTGTGTGTGTGTATGTGTGTGAGTAGGGCTGGGCGATATATCGATATTATCGTAATATCGTATCGTAATATTTATATCGATATGTATTTGACACTATATCGCCATATCGATATATTTTCAATGATACAATACCACTTTATCAAAACCACTTATCCTAATGTGTTCACACTGTTCAGACAGCCGGAGCTTTCTCGGATCACTCAGTTTTCATTGTGATCGTAACATTGAACGTGTTTTGACAGTCATTTTGCCTGAATGCTTATTGCCTGTCAGAGGAAGGTTAAGTTAAAAAAATAAAAATGAATAGATTTTCCCCTCCTGTTACTTTTAAATAGGTCACACAATGTTTCAATAACTATCGATATCGACCGATATGAAACACTTATATCGTGATACAGATTTCAGCCATATCGCCCAGCCCTATGTGTGAGTGTGTGTGTCTGTGTTTTTATGATCACCAGGAATGTGTCTTTTTACTCCCACTGTTTAAATTCTAAAATGGAAAGTTTTAATCAAAGCACACTGGTTTCCCCCACATGCTGTGTGTGTGTGTGTGTGTGTGTGTGTGTGTGTGTGTGTTGTAATCAAAGTCACTGATTTGACCACATTCTGTGCTCCGTAATAGAAGGTCTTCCCCCACACTTCGTGTGTGTGTGTGTGTGTGTGTGTGTTTGTGTGTGTGTGAGAGAGAGATCAAAGATACTGGTTGGCCCATGTGCTGAGCTGTGTGGGCTGACTACCCCCTCCCTCTGTGTGGGTCTTCCTGTTGCTTCACTAGTGTGTTCCAAAACACTGACTTCATCTCCTAAACATTCCACGACCTACACACACTCTTGGCAGACTCTGAGTTTATATGGGATTGGTTGATATGGATATGATATGGGATTGGTTGATATGGATATGATATGGGATTGGTTGATATGGATATGATATGGGATTGGTTGATGGGGCCCCTCTGTGTAAGTGTGTGGACAGCTTTGATTCAGCACATCCCACTGAGCTGCCAGTAGCCTCTGCAGATCAGGGCAGATATCAAGAGTTAGGTTTATTGGCTAAGTATACTTACATATACAAGCAATTTGACTCCGGTAGTCATTAGCTCTCTATACACCTAACATATAACAAGTAGTAGTAGACATGTAATGCAGTATACAATATAATAAATACGATTTAAATACAACAGACAAATCAAAATACACACATTATGTGCACACACACATATAGGCAGCTAATATAGTCAATAATATACATATAGGCCCCTAATAAAGGCAATAATATACACGTAGGCCCCTAATATAGGCAATAATATACATATAGGCACCTAATATAGGCAATAACATACACATAGGCCCCTAATATAGGCCATAATATACATATAGGCCCCTAATATAGGCCATAATATACATATAGGCCCCTAATATAGGCCATAATATACATATAGGCACCTATAGGCAATAATATACATATAGGCCATAATATACATATAGGCCCCTATTATAGGCAATAATATACATATAGGCACCTACTATAGGCAATAATATACATATAGGCCCCTAATATAGGCAATAACATACACGTAGGCCCCTAATATAGGCAATAATGTACATATAGGCCCCTAATAAAGGCAATAATATACATATAGGCAACTAATATAGGCAATAATATACATATAGGTCCCTAATATAGGCAATAACATACACATAGGCCCCTAATAAAGGCCATAACATACATGTAGGAACATAATGTACCAGCGGGATAAATTACCAGTATGGGGGGGGGGGTGTAACAAGGAGGAAATGCACAAAAAGAGGATGTGATTTCGTACGTTTCCCAGGGCAGGGACACTTTAGACTACAAGACTCTTCTTGTATCATGTGACTCATGGGAGTATGTAATCCTCTCTCTCCCTCTCTCTCTCTCTCTCTCCCTCTCTCTCTCTCAGGTGTGGAGCGGGAGCGTCACCATGAGAACCGAGCGACGCGCTGTAAGGTCGAGCGTCTGCAGCAGCTCCTCCAGCAGCGTCGGCTCCGCCGGAAGTTTCGCCGCAATGCGCGAGGCCCCTACACCTGGTCGCCAGGCAACCACCATGGCAGCATGGCTGCACGCAACCACAGCAATAGCAGCATCGCCTCCACCTCCCCATCTTCGTCGCCCCCGCCATCCTCATCTTCCTCACCACCACTTGACCTGGAGTATGAGGACGACGTGTGGTTGGCCGAGGTCTTGCCCACCGACATCGGCAGTGAGGTCATCATCGCCTGAGGACGGAGCGGTGGATAGAGGACACAACACAGGGGGTGAAGGGGTAGCAGTGGAGGGGGTGAAGGGGTACTAGATGCTGGATAAACAGACCCTTTATGTGTGTGTGTGTGTGTGTGTGTTAATGAGTAGTGTGTTACCCTGTTAACATTACATTACACTGAGCTGACACTCTTATCCAGAGCAACTTACAATGAATGAGGCACAGGGACAGACACCCTGGAGCAATGTTGTGTTAGATGTCTTGCTCAAGGGCACTTCAACCATGGATGAAGAATGGTACAGAAAGCCATTGGATATTCTCCATGGTTATACTCTCTCTCATTTTTTAGTACTTGTACAGGAATTGAATCTGTGACCCTCTGATCCCAAGACCAACCCCTTTAACCATTAGGCTACAGTGGGGGGGGGAGGGGGCTGGCTGACACACTAAAGATGGACTCAAACAGAAAGGACTGTGCTGAACTCCTGGCACCCCTCTGGGCAGCCTCAGGGCGGAATGTCTCAGTCTGTGTCTCAGCAGCAAGCAAACCAGCTTGAGGAAGTAGGAGTCCTGCTGCCTGTGCTCCTAACACATCTGATTTCATTTTCATTTTTCATTTTCATCTACCTGGCAGAAGAGGTGTGCTATTAGGATATGCAGGTTCAGTGAATTGGCTGGAACTAATATGTGGCAGGATGTTTACTCTCTGAACGCGGGATTTGTGCCTCTGCACAGCAGACGGCATCTGCTCTCGCCCGCACAGCCAGAATTATTATTAGTAGTAGTACTCTTATTTTTCATAATTTTGCAAACAGTTTGTATTTTTTTTACGTGTTTGTTACACGATTGTTGATGTTCTTGTCCATTGATAATGTGTTGCAGATGTAGCATTACAGCTAGCCAGGTTCAGGTTGGGTTGTTCACAGTTCGTATAGGAACAGTGTCTCTCTATGAGTTTGGGAACCTGTCTGAGCATTATGGTTCTGTGAATGTGTGTGTTTACTTGCATGAGAGAGTGAGATATTGAGAAAAATTCATACCTGCTCTTTATTTTTTAATTTTATTTTTTTATTTTATATTGGTAGAAAAGTGGCATTGTATAACATAATTTATTTGAAAAATTAAGATTAAAGAACATTAATTTCACCAATACTGTACTGTAGTTCTTTCCTTTTCTTTCCTCTAGCATGCAGCTTCTGTCGGGAGGTCTAGCCTCTTCACACCAGCGTAGATCATTTCAGAGATAACTGTGATTGTGTATTTCTAAAGATTGTTGTCACATTACAATCTTCCCATCGTGTCACATTAACCTTTTCTGAAGGACTCTTTTTCTCATCTTTCCCTTTGGCATCAGGGTCAAAGGTTAAGGGAGTTACGATAGGGCAGACAATCTATGCATAGTCCTAATCTGTGCATAGTCCTAATCTTGCCCCAGCTTTGATCATGCCTCAAATCCCTTCGGCCCCACCGATGAGCTCCCCATTCTTTTTACCCATTCTGTTGCCCCAACCATTCTCTTGCCCCAACTGTTCTCTTGCCCCAACTGTTCTCTTGCTACAACTCCTCCTGACTTTCAATCATGCTCCCA
>CM050221.1:43392500-43397500 GCA_027475355.1 Coilia nasus | reverse complement strand
ATCAAATAATCAAAACCATAAGCTATTTCTCAGCCTTGACACAGTTTTCAATTTGGCTATTCACTTTTTTCAAAATAACACACACAATTCTCTACCTAACAGACACAAATACAACAGGAAGTAACTTCATTTTCTACTTCAAACACAACCAATATAAATGCTACACTTATTCATCAGTGTCTTAGACTCTGCCCTCATGTGTACAAACAGTATTTACATTACTGAGCACAAACCAATCAATGCCTGGCATAGGCCTGTGTCTCATTCCCTCTTTCTCTCCCTCCCTCCTTCTCTCTCTCCCTCAATCTCTCTCTCTCCTTCTCTCTCTTTCCCTCCTTCTCGCTCTACCTCCCTCCTGCTCGCTCCCTCTTTCACACGTTCCCTCCTTCTCACTCTCTCTCTCAGTTCCTCCGTCCTCTCTCGCCTTCCCCCTTCTATCTCTCCCTCCCTCCATCTCTTTCTCTCGCTTCCTCCCCCACGCTCGCTCCCTCTTTCACACGGTCCCTCTCCCACTCAATTATGACTTTCTCAGCCACTCCCTCTCTATCCCTCCACCTCTGCCTCTCCCTCTGTGCCTATATCCAAACTTACTCATCTCTCCTCTGCCCTCTCTCTACTCCACTCCCCTTCTCCACCTCTCCTTCACTCCTCACTTTCCCAACAAGTCATCTACCCTTTCTCAGAGAATGAGTAAAAATCTTAAGGTTGAAGTTGCCGCTTTGGAGGCTTTTTATCGTTCTGTGCAGGAGATGAAGAAGGTTCTAGGATAGCATGTAGCTTATATATACAGTATATATAAGTTTGAGTTCTAGGATAGCATGTAGCATATATATATATAAGTTTGAGTTCTAGGATGGCATGTAGCTTAAATATATATATAAGTTTGAGTTCTAGGATAGCATGTAGCTTATATAAGTTTGAGTTGGCATCCTATCAGAGAATGTGACTCTTGTTTTGTACACATTTGTACACAACAAGCTCTGTAACACCCTGCCATGCACAAATGTTCTCTTATAGGTCACATTTTGTGAAGCGGTACTTAGCAAGCATCAGAGACCACACACACATGCACGCACCCCTACACACAAACCTGGAAATCCCTGAGAGTCTGCACATCAGGTGGAACCACACAGCTTACTACACATCCAGTCCCATAACTGTGCAACATCAGAGGGAGATGTTCTTCTGTTTCAATTTGTTGTTGTGTGCAGTAGACACACACCCTCGCGTCTTTATGGCGTACACACACTCTGTCACGCTATAGTCTCTTGACTGTCTCCTTATAGTTTTCAATTTTTTATATTTTGTAATATATATATACATATATATATATATATATATATATATATATATATATATATATATATATGTATATATATATATATATATATATATATATACACACACATATATATATATATATATATATTATTTCTCAGTCATCAGCTCATTCACGTCTGCTCACTACTACTTTCATCCTTCTCCTGGTGGGTCGAGAGTTGGCCTTGGGATCGGAGGGTCACGGGTTCAAATCTCGTTCCAGTAGGAAGGATGGAGGTGGAGGAATAAAACTAGTGCTCTTCTGCCCCCTCATCCATGGCTGAACTGCCCTTGAGCAAGGCATCTAACCCCACACTGCTCCAGGGACTGGAACTAAAACCCTGTACCTAAACAACTGTACGTCACTCTGGATAAGAGAGTCAGCTTAGTGTAAAGTAATGTCTTAAGGGACTGTGACATGCCTGCAAAGTCTATCCCTCTGTGCTGTTTGGCTTGGTGTTTGACTGCAAACTAGCTGGCTAACCTGCCAGCTGGCTACTCAGACCTTAGGTTTCACATCAGAGCTGTGTGCAAAGCAAACAGAAGGTTACATGGCTAACAGTCAAACAGCAAAACACTACAAAGTAAAACAGACAAAGTCTCAAAGTTGAGTCGAGCCAATGATGTATAGTACTTAAAAAAAGGATTGGCCTAAAATGATTGGCCTCCACACAGACATTTTTCCTCATCATTTGCACAAAATTCAAATTCTCAAATTCTTTGCTCACTTCACATTTTCCTCCACATGAACTGAATAGAACACAGAACCTAACTTTGCTCCCTTTGTTGCCATGTGAATGTAGTATTATCCCAGAGTGTGGCACGCTCTCCACACAATTTGGTCACATGACACCTCCAAGTCACAGGCTCATTTTCTCCTTCGCTCAATAACTCCATCCCTCCATCCCTCCGTCCTTCTCCTCCTCTGTCTCACAGTCACAGATGGGCACATGTCACACTCTTTGCTCATCCAACACTCCACACATCCAGTCTCAGGCCAACCCTCTTCCCTTCTCTCTTCTTTTCTCTTCTCTTCTCTTCTCTTCTCTCCTCTCCTCTCCTCTCTTCTCCTCTCCTCTCCGCTCTCTTCTCTCCTCTCCTCTCCGCTCTCTTCTCTTCTCTCCTCTTCTCTCCTTTTCTCTCTCTTCTCTTCTCCTCCCTTCTCTCCTCTCCTCTTGTGTCCTCTCCTCTTTGCTTCTCCTCTCTTCTCTTTTATTCTCTTATCCTCTTCTCTCCTCTTTTCTTCTCTGTTTATTTTGTCTTCTCTGCCATTTTTCTTTCTTACTCTCCTCATTTCTGCTTTTCTTTTCTTCTCTCTTTCTGCTTTTATTCTCCTCTGTTTTCTACACTCCTGTTCCACTGATCTTCTCTCTCCCTTTGTCCTGTCACATGGTTTTCCCACTGTGTCCCTCTGCAGGACACACACACACACACACACACACACAGAAGTCATAGATACACCACCTCTACTCATTCATAACTCACTCACACTCACTCACTCACTCACTCACTCACTCATTCACTTATTTATGCATTTATTCATTCACTTCTTTCAATGTTCCCTCCATCCTGGTGTCACACTCTTTCAGCCCACCTTCACCCCCTCTCCACTGTAGCGTGGGCCGTATCTGGTCCATTCATTCTTCCTCTTTAGACATGGTGCACTGATCTCTCTGTCGTCCTCTCTCCATCCCCCTCTCCATCCCTCTCCATCCCTCTCTCCATCCCCCTCTCCATCCCTCTCTCCACTCGTTTGTGTCACGTGCCACACCTAGTCATCCCCCTCTCCATCCCTCTCTCCACTCGTTTGTGTCACGTGCCACACCTACACACCTAGTCATCCCCCTCTCCATCCCTCTCTCCACTCGTTTGTGTCACATGCCACACCTACACACCTAGTCATCCCCCTCTCCATCCCTCTCTCCACTCGTTTGTGTCACGTGCCACACCTAGTCATCCCCCTTTCCATCCCTCTCTCCACTCGTTTGTGTCACATGCCACACCTAGTCATCCCCCTCTCCATCCCTCACTCACTCACTCACTCACTCACTCACTCACTCACTCACTCACTCATTCACTTATTCATGCATTTATTCATTCACTTCTTTCAATGTTCCCTCCATCCTGGTGTCACACTCTTTCAGCCCACAGCCCACTCGTTTGTGTCACGTGCCACACCTACACATCTAGTCATAGCGCCCCATCTCCACCCACCTCTCGCTGGCGCCGCATCTCTCCCTCATAGGCGTGGCATGCCCGTCTCTCCCTCATAGGCGTGGCATGCCCGTCTCTCCCTCATAGGCGTGGCATGCCCGTCTCTCCCTCACAGGCGTGGCATGCCCATCTGCCCACTCTCTCTCTGCTCCGCCACTCACTTATCTCACAAAATCACCCCTCTCTCCAGCCCCTCACCACCACCTGTTTTGCATCTTTTTTTTTTCCGGTCACACTGAATGTGTGTGTGTGTGTGTGTGTGTGTGTGTGTGTGTGTGTGTGTGTGTGTGTGTGTGTGTGTGTGTATGTAATAGTGTGTGTGTGTGTGTAATAGTGTGACGGTTTCCTGAGGGTCAGGAGGCCTGATGGACAGTAGGAAGTGTGTGCCACGCCAGAGAGAGAGAGAAGAGAGGGAGAGAGAGGAGAGGGAGAGAGAGGAGAGAGAGAGAGAAGAGAGGGAGGGAGAGGAGAGGAGAGGGAGGGAGAGAAGAGAGGGAGAGAGAGGAGAGGGAGGGAGAGGAGAGGGAGGGAGAAAAAAAGAGAGGTAGTGAGAGAAGAGGAGAGGGAGGGAGAGAAGAGAGGGAGAGAAAAGAAGAGAGAGGGAAAAAAAGAGAGGGGGAAGAGAAAAAGAGAGGGGGGAGAGAAGAGGACGAGAGAGGGAGAGAAGATAAGAGTGTGTTAGGGCAGGAGGGGTTGTTAGGTCATCACCTGCTCTCTGTGCCTGTGCCACTGCACCGCTCTGTGCCACTGCACCGCTCTGTGCTACTGCACCGCTCTGTGCCACTGCACCGCTCTGTGCCACTGCACCGCTCTGTGCCACTGCACCGCTCTGTGCCACTGCACCGCTCTGTGCCACTGCACCGCTCTGTGCTACTGCACCGCTCTGCCCTTGCCCAGCTGAGCTGCCCCCTTCTGTCCTCTTCTCTCAAACTCCTGGCTTCCACCAACACTTCTCTCCATACATTTTCTATAGGATTTGTAGGTGGTCTGGAGACTAGAGTTATTATAGTTTTATATTTTTCATTAGCTTTATTTTTATTCAGTTTTCCCAGTTCATTCACTAGTTATAGGTTACGTTTAGTTTAGCAAACAAGTACATTTATAGTTTTAGTTTAGTTTTAGGCAGTATAGTTTTGGGTTTAGTTTTTTAGGTGTTAAAACAGCTCAGGTTTATAGATCGTGGAATTTTATGACAAAGAAACCTGTTTTTCTAGCTGTGGTAGTGATGCGGTTTAGGTGGGGGGTGGCTTGCCTAATAAATCCAAGATATAAGATATAAAATCTTGACTTATGGAAGTCAACTTATGCAAATATGCAATTTCTAGATGAAATAATGTTTCATGCAATACACATAGTTATGTTCAGTGTGCACCACTGAATTTTGAATGTCATAGGGTATTATAACTCAGATTGCCAACTTGGGTAAGATAGTGTTCAATGCATCATAGCCCAAAGAACACTTGATT
>CM050221.1:43312500-43387500 GCA_027475355.1 Coilia nasus | reverse complement strand
AATTGATCACTGGTTTAACTGGTTTTTTTTTTGTCAGGAATAAACTCAAGATGGGGTGCCTGTTAAATATGAATTAGATATACACAAGAGTTAGGAGGTATAGCCTATTCTTCTTTTAATTAGGCCATTTCATTAGGGAATGGTACAGTACAGATAGTACAGATGCCAGTCTATCCAGTTACACACGCCATCAATCTCTGAACCACACTGCTCACCCACCCACACACACACACACAAACACACACACCCTTCCTTTGCCCCACCCACACCACACACACACACACAAACACACACACCATCCCCCGCCCCACCATATACACACACAGCTGTCATCTAGATCTCCTTACATGCTCAACAGATTTTACAATAAAGTCATGAATTTGACCACAGGGTACACTATCTATATTTCTGTACTGCACTATCCAGGGCAGAGGCTGACGGGACAAAGCCCTTGTCTGAGCCAGAATAATCTTTGCTATGGCTCCTGCTGTTGCCGCCGGCGATTTCCACCTTTATGATGTCACACTCTGGAACCTGTTAGGCTGCATGTGTCCGCATTCTGTCTGGCCTGTGCTGTTCTCCAGAGACACATGCACATGTATGTGACAAGCCATGGCACAGGCTGCACCTGCATTATGTATAGAAAACAAGCACACACACACAAAGGCGCGCACACACACACACACACACTCATAGACATGTAAATCATAAGAACAGCCACAAAAGCCACCACAGTGGCGTCAGTTTAACTGAAGATTTGTGAAGGATCACAAACAGGATAAAGTAAAAATGAAGGAAATACTTCATGCCAGGCTGAGAGCAGCCATGGGCTGGTAGCAGTGTAATCTGATTAAATTTGCCCAGCAGACAGTGTCCAGACACTGAACATACTGTGGGCAGACTCACCCCTAGCAGTAATCAACAGCAGTGGCGAACAAGAGACCTGTGAAGCTAGTGAAAACCCCACCGTCACACAGATGACACAGAGGTATCGGATGCCTCTATCTGCTTACATATTCTTCTCTAGGTGTTACATAGTAACATTCTCTGGTAAATGTTGTTATAAGCATTGGGTTTTGTATATAATACATAAAATGAAAAGAATTATTATTGATGATAATAATAATAATAATAATAATAATAATAATAATAATAATAATAATAATAATGTTATAATTGATGTTGATATTTTTGCTTCTTTCTCCTTGCACCCTTTCACTGTATCTGTGCTGGTCAGGTACGCTTATGCATGCGAGTAATACATGACTGAGCCTGATGCTGCAGGTATCTTCCGGTCCTGGGTATCAGCACAGCCTCAGTCAATGATGCAGCAGAGAGGAAAGTCCTCCTGACTGAGCACTTAGTGACACCTGCTGGTGGCATAGATGTACTGCAGCTGAATTGGCCTGATGAATGATGGTGAAAGGGGGATGCCATTTAGCCTCAAAGTAGGCGAGGCGAGGCGAGGCGAGGCGAGGCGAGGCGAGTAGGCGAGGTTGCTGGTCAGCCACACACACACATGCGCGTGCCCACACACACACGCACACACAATTTTAATTTCTGGGCATGTGTTTCTATTGGTGACACATTCAAGATTACGTGACAGAAAGAAACAGAAACCCACACCTTCCACACACACACACACCTATACACACAGACAAAACCACCTCTTACACACACACTCACACACACATGCATACACACAGACATACACACACACACATACGTATGCACACACAGAAAACCACTATTATACCAGAAAGAGGGAAGAGAGAGATGGGCTGTAGTGGTGGACTGGCGGGGCTGGAGAACTGTTGGCTCACTTTGTTTGGAACAGAATGTTTCCTTCAGTCTCTTTCTCCTTCTCTCATTCATTTTTTATTACTCTGTTTCTGTCTCTCTCCTACTCAGTGTTTGCTCATTATCCACCCCTTATCCACTGTGCCTAGTGTCACTAAGTGTTCTAACAGGCGGAGCCTAGTGTCACTAAGTGTTCTAACAGGTGGAGCCTAGTGTCACTAAGTGTTCTAACAGGTGGAGCCTAGTGTCACTAAGTGTTCTAACAGGCGGAGCCTAGTGTCACTAAGTGTTCTAACAGGCGGAGCCTAGTGTCACTAAGTGTTCTAACAGGCGGAGCCTAGTGTCACTAAGTGTTCTAACAGGTGGAGCCTAGTGTCACTAAGTGTTCTAACAGGTGGAGCCTAGTGTCACTAAGTGTTCTAACAGGTGGAGCCTAGTGTCACTAAGTGTTCTAACAGGTGGAGCCTAGTGTCACTAAGTGTTCTAACAGGCGCAGCCTAGTGTCACTAAGTGTTCTAACAGGAGGAGCATAGTGTCACTAAGTGTTCTAACAGGTGGAGCCTAGTGTCACTAAGTGTTCTAACAGGAAGAGCATAGTGTCACTAAGTGTTCTAACAGACTAGGGTTAGGGTTAGGGTTAGGGTTAGGGTTAGGGTTAGTAAATCTAGGAGCCTAGTGTTACTAAATGTTCTAACAGGCGGAGCATAGTGTTACTAAGGGTGCTTTGACACTGACAGCATTTGGTGTGCACCAAACGTCCCATTCGAACCAAAAGGCCTTAGTTCGGTTTGTTTTCGTTGGTGTGAATGCAATCTCTATACTTTGGTGCGCACCAAATCAACCGGTCCGAGACTGCCAAGACCGCTTTATCTGCCCTACTTTGTTACTGTTCCTCAGGTGTGAAAGCAACCAAGCCAAATTGGACAAAACAGTAGAGGTTAGTGCATTATTATTATCGAAAGTGGCACGTTTTAGTCTGGTTCCAGTGGCGATGGTCTTTGCGGTTTATTTTGGTTAGTTTAAAACTATGCGTATGTGAAAGCAAACCGAACCCACGTCTGTTTGCTACATTGTTTCCAGTGTAAAGGAAGAGCGCAACACTGCTGCTTTACGTTAACACCGCCGTCAGCAAGCCATTAAATAAAAATAAAAAGTGGTGTTAAAGTAAAGCAGCAGTGTTGCGCTCTTCCTTTACACTGGAAACTATGAAATTCTGAAAAGCTGCACCTGCAAACAAAGATTTTCAAGGAGTGTGGACCTTTGCAAAGAACTGTTTGCTACATTGTAACATTTTTCTGACAAGTGCTGACCAAAGCAATCGAACTATAGGTCTGAAACCATCCTAAGTGTACTAATAGGCGGAGCATAGTGTTACTAAGTGTACTAACCATAGACCTCCTATACATATAAGATGTCTATGGTTCTAACAGGCGGACTGTTTTTTGAATGCTTAGCCCCATCATCTATTCCATTCTGTGACTTAGTGTGAGCCCTCATCCCACATCTCACTAGGAAGAATGTCTCTTAAATACCTGCAGGTACAAAACAAAACTGTGCGTCAAATCTCATGCATCACCTTTTTCTGCTCAGAAAAAAAACCCACCAGGTGGTATAGTACCATGTAGTTGGAAGCAACAGCTTTTAACAAGGCTGTCAAGAACTTGTATGGAAATCTCTATTGGAATAAACACCTTTGGATCTTATAACTTCATCTGCACAGAAAAAGGGTTTATTGATGTAGATTAATAGATTTGTGAAAATATACTATCAACTTAAGATTGCAATTAACTGTAAATATTCTTAAGACAGTAGTAAAATGCATTTTTAAAGTCTAGAGAAGAAAAAGTGTGACAACGTATGCTCTTTATACCAAAATGCTAATCAAAGCCTAATCTTGCATTGTCTTTTATGTTTAAAGCAAAAGTTGTTTTGGGGAAACCTTGTAATTGGATAGTCTGGTGGGTGAAAAGTGTGTGTATGGGTCAAAGGTGAACACCCTATTTAGGCCACACCTATACGCGCACAGGCCAAAACCTCCCTTGTTGGCGATTAAACACTTTTAAAATGCTTCCATAAACTAAGAAAAAGTCCATAAAGTCCACCAGCAATCAGCAGGAAGCTAAGGCTAAGGAAGCAGGAAACTTTTTAACAGGCCGTTGTCATGCTCTAACACATTAGACTTAGAGGTCTTAAAGATAGTACACCTCTGAATTAATTCCTGGAACCAAGTGAGTTGTTTTGGAGAATTTCCAATGGGTGTCTCCATTTGAGCTCCACACAGTTTTAATATGAGGGAATGTTCTAAACAATATCAACAGAATTGTCACTTTCCTTCTGCATAAAATGCCCCTCTCAGGCGTTTCCTTTCTTGTATATACTTATGACTATCTTTTTGTGTGTCTATCATGCTGGTGGAAATAGTACTGCATCATGATTAGTTTTACAATCACAAAACTGTCATCAATTTTGTCATATCCATGTTGCAACATATCAGTAAAATGTGTTGTACCAGCGGTATCTTAAAGATCATACAGGCATCTACAAACTAAACCACTAATTAAATACACTACACAACTACACAAGATGAAAGAGTGAATAGAATGTAAAAGGGACATAAATATGTCTCTTTTGTTGCAGCAAATCTCTTGATGGCTAACAAATTTCCAGCCAGACTTGCTCTAAACTGGTTTGCTGCACAGCATGCACAGAATATACCTGCTCAGGTGAATTTTAAGAGCTAGGGCTGTCTGTGCTAGGGCTGTCTGTGCTAGGGCTGTCTGTGCTGTCTGTGATGAGTTTCAAGTGGTTACGTGCTGGGCTGCCCGAAGCAGTACTGGTTAAGTACTATAGATTGAGGTGATGATTGGTTAAAAACTACTGTCTTAGCCAATGCATAATTGGTTACATACTAGACTGGGTTCTAAGGTAGTGCTATTGGTAAAGGCCAGGGGACTAACAGCTAGACATTCAATTAAAGTGTAGTCTTATATTCTCTATGGACACTCAGGGAAGCACCCAAAGGATAAGTACTGACCACCACATGAGTTGTGAATAACAAAACCGTGTGTGTTCATGGACACATGAATGGCCAAATAAGCCTGAAATACCGTATGTAAGGTCCAGAGGCCATTCTAAACGCCATTGGTGTCCAACACAAAAAACACACCTAGGAGAAAACACACCCCTGCTGCCCTTTGGTATTCTGGGGGCCCCACGCATGAGCCTGTGTTGCCTGTTGGCTGGCAGCAGCGATAGTGATACCTCTTGCATTTGACCCAGTGTATATAGTCTGATTTAATCATGCTCTTTACCAATTCCAAAAGCCCTCTAGCACACTGGGGATTGTGCCCAAAGGATGATTGGATGATGTTCATCTCCATGGGGATTGTGCCCAAAGGATGATTGGATGATGTTCTCCACAGCTCATCATTTCCCCACCCTGTCTGCTCCTGAAACAACCTGTTGATTGTCTACTACTGTCGCCTACTTACAGAGCATAGACTGAGTACAAGAACCCTCCAAAACTGACATGTTTACAAGTACCCATTTTCTGAAAGTGTGGCCTAATGGTTGGATTTTCTTGCACTACACACAAGCCACTGGGCCTTGTTTAACACGTGTTAAGAAATTTGCTATGATTGCTTTGTTTTGGTGGGCAAGCATGCAACACATGCATAATACATTACATTGTACAGTTGCATAATTACTTTCACATGTCCAATATTTGCGTTTGACTGACCAGTCTGCTATACGTGTCAGAATTTAAAATGGGCAAGACTGCCCCCTGCTGGTGCTGCAGACCCCATCACTTATTTCAAGCTCCTGACAGACACTCTAAAGTTAGCCCTTCCCGTTTTGTCTTGTTTGCTTGATCTCAAACCACAGAGCAGATGCCACCCCAGCTGCAGAATGGCGTTTCTGTCCTTTTCATTGGCTGTCTTTTTAGAGACCATGTCAGTGTCCCTTACAGATTTTGAAAAACGAGAGGCTGCATTTCCAGCACAATCTGAAAGGCCTGTTGTCCAAAAGGAAAAAAACATGCCATGCTCTCATGCTTATTTAAGTTAAATTTCATAAGCATTTACAGTTGTTTTCTTTGTTTGTTTTTTACACACTAATGCTATATTACAGAGTTGAAATACAGCTAAATGAGTTGTTTTACTACCTTTTACTAATACGTTTTTTCTAATTCCTGTGTCCTTGGACCAATGCATTTCAGGAGAGATTCATTCTATTGTCTTTCCCATGGTGGTCAGTACTAGCCTTTTGTTAAATTGCCTCGTTTCTCGTCGGTCGAGTGTGGGGGATGGCAGGTCTTTTGCCTACTACTACACCAATCTATGCAGGGCTTCTGGGTAGCCCGTTTTCATTCTTTTTGTAATTAGTATTTTAGTCTGTAATGGCAATGTCCAAACATAATTAACCTGAGTCCTGAACTTAAAGGCAAAATTAAAATCCCCATTAACACTTCCAGTCTACTAGGCGTTACGTACGGATGTGGAAACTGGCCCCTACAGTCAAATCTCGTACACAACTAGCTACAAAAGGGAAACGGTGTTTCACTAATATAGGCTATACAGTTTTTTGTTAAACTACCACACATGCAAAGCAGTTTGAGACAGCAAACTTCCTGAAAATATGTTTATGCATCAGTTTAATGTTTTTAACCCCCAAATGCGAAACTGTATGACAATGTAGACCATAGCATGCCAAAACAACAATGCCTCTACCTTCCCTTTGTAAATGGTCATTTTTGACGATTAAAAAAAAAACAAAGAACAGACAAAAACAACATGTCACCTATTTTATTAACTGACGCTTTTGGCAGAAACATGCTTGTGGCCTAGTCTACTATAAAATCTGAGCATTTTCATGTTCTATATTGATTTAGTACTGAAGTACTGAAGTACCCCGGCTTCACCAAAGCCAACAGTCCGCATAAGGATTTGCATTTTTGCAGACCCTCCTCCTTGCTACTTCGGCTTCTTTCGCAGGCGACGTAATTCATTTCTCGACGAACGTCGGATCCAGGCGGACCTCTCAAAGACTATCCCTTGCTTAACAACAGACGAGGTAAGGATACTTCTCTTCTTTTCAGTAAATGGAATCATGTTTTTACATTTTAACAATTTCGGGAAAAACAAATCGCGACCTAAGAAGGTTAAGCAGAGTTTCCTTCGACTGAAAACTCGGGCTAACCACCCGGCTAGTCGTTCAGCTGTGTCTTCTCAAAGCACTAACGCGCATTAGCTACCAAAAATGGCGCAGCAAGTGCATGCTATGCCGTAAATGAACACATTCTCTACACGAGGCGATCACTTTTTATTCACAGTATCGCAAAAATATGCTTTTAGGCTATATTAAGTAAGCAGAGCATTTGTGTTTTCGAGTAAGTTTGGCATCTTCAACGTGTATTGTAAATCCATTGTAACTAGGTCAAACAATGCGGTCATCGTATTGTTGGCCTACTTTTTGGCTGTATCGTATACTTGCTAGCAGTAGCCCACGTTTAGTCGACGCCTACCTTAGTTTTGAATGTTCTTTGTGCATGTGAGAATAATTTGCGCTTTTTTTTTCATTTCTACGACTTGTTTCAGTTTAAGTTAAGACATGTCTGACGAGGGGAAGCTGTTCGTCGGTGGACTCAGCTTCGACACAACGGAGCAGTCCCTTGAAGAGGCCTTTTCGAAATATGGAGTTATCTCAAACGGTAAGCAGATTTATCACTGAAAACTGAAATGCTCTGGTTGAGTTTGGCGAAGACTTGAATGGTAAAGACACTCTTAAACCCCCACCCCCATTATCTTTTTTCTGCAGTTCACGTTGCGAGAAACCGGGAAACTCAGAAATCGCGTGGTTTTGGTTTCGTCACATTCGAGAACCCGGATGATGCGAAAGACGCATTGGAGGGAATGAATGGAAAGGTACTATTTGTGAAATTTAAATCACAACTCATACAACACAGATTTTATTTATATTGAATTTTCTTTTGTTGAGACCATTTAAAGTTTTAGTTCAAGTTTATGTTCCACAATACAAATTTTGATACATTTTTTTTGTTATTTATAGTTTAGCTGCAGTGAATGTAGAGTAAAAGGCATGCTGTTCCAACATAAAAGGAGAAGGTGTGTGTGGCCTAATTCACTGCTGTTGAAGTAACGACCATGTGTCTTTGTTCTCTCCTCAGTCTGTTGACGGCAGAACGATCCGCGTGGATGAGGCCGGGAAGCCTGGAAGCGGGCGCTCGGGTGGCGGAGGGGGCGGCGGATATCGCGGCGGTGGAGGTGGCAGCAGCGGGGGATACTTCCGTGGCGGTCGCGGCAGAGGTGGGCCGCGAGGTAAGGGCTGGCTGATGATGACGCCTCCCCATGTCAGCTGGTTCTGGTACTGGACCACAGACCCACTGGGCTCTGACCCCAGTACAGATTGACCAGAATCCGCTGACATTTGGGAGAGTGGTAGCCCCGGTTTGTCGGATGTCATGCCCGTGCCTTGCTCCTTTTTAACACCAAACACCCCACCTGCACGCTGTGTGGTTTGCTGTGTTCTGTCTAGGGTTGCACGATATGTAAGAAATATTGCTACATTAACATGTGCAGTAGCATTTTGCAAAAGCGAACTTAACTGCAGCAAATGGCATGTTTTGTGTGCATATCAGAACATGTGTCCCGGTGCCCTGGGTAGCATTTCACTATAGGCCACTCGCTATCTAAGGTCTAGCAGCAACACAAAGCCCGAAGGCGTAGATATTGAAATATTTCGGGATTTATCACGAGATCCTCATTGCAACATTCAGCACTGTTATCGCATGAGTGATCCTCATTGCAACGTTCAGCACTGTTATCGCATATTCTAGTCTTCTGATATCGTGCAGCCCTATTTCAGTCATTCTAGTACACTTTAGCCACCAAACATCCTCACTGTTCCATGCACCTTACAGGAAGCTAGAACTAGGCTATTCCACCTTTTATGTTTTGCTATTGTTGTTGTACTAAATTACTTGTGTGGGTAGCATTTTTATCATTTGTTGTAGTTGTAGTAATGGTCCAATCGTCATTTATCCAGCAGAAGTCAGATGCCCAAACATTGACATACATGTTACAGGGTTCTTGTGATGATAAATGTGAACAGGTGTGAATTAAGCTAGCCTACACTGCCAGAACTACACATGACCAATCACAGTTGCCAGAAATACACATGACCAATCACAGTTGGCAGAACTACACATGACCAATCACAGTTGGCAGAACTACACATGACCAATTGCAGTTGGCAGAACTACACATGACCAATCGCAGTTGGCAGAACTACACATGACCAATCACAGTTGCCAGAACTACACATGACCAATCATAGTTGCCAGAAATACACCAATGACCAATCACAGTTACTGGAGAAGGCCTCTGTTTCCATTGCTGACCTCTGACCCCAACCCCAGGTGGCGGTGGATACGGAGGCGGTGGTGACCGTGGATATGGTGGAGGCGGTGACCGCGGTTACCGTGGTGGTGGCGGCGACCGTAGCTACGACAGGCGTGGTGGCGGAGGATACTCCGGCCGCAGCGGAGGCGGGGGGTACTCCTCGCGGGGAGGCGGAAGCTACGGCCGTGACAGGTGAGAGTGCTTCACACACACAAACACACACGCAGGGTCATAGTAAACATGAGGCACATGCATAGGTGGAACCGAGAAGGTGGTCTTATGTTGCTGTTTCACACGTTCAGAATACACCAAGCACTCACCACTGCAGATAGCACTCAGCTGGATCTGAACTACTTTGAGAGTTACTGGAATATTGTCCATTGTTATAAAGGTTTCGTTTGGTGTCTTTGAACCATTTATGGTAATCAGCAAGTCTGTGTGACCACGTGTAAAATTATTTGTCTGATTAAATATGGAGAATTAAAGGCCATGAGGTAAAAGTGCCCATTGTCTGCTAATTGCTAACAAGCTAGTTATACAAGCTAACTTGATGCTGTACAAGCTAACTTGATGCTGTAATTGGACAATAGGGTCTTTGAGAGGAAAACTAGCTGGCTAGTTAGTGTGTGTTAGCCCAGGTGACATAGGTTCCTAGCTACCTAGACTACCTAGGAATCCATGTAATTAGCTAGGAATCCATGTAATTAATCATATAGTATGTCAGTTTAGCTAGCTTGTTAGCTTGCTAAACTGACATACTATATGATTAATTACATGGATTTTTGATATTATAGGCTAATACAACTACCACAGTAATACAACCATCAAAATGAATTGAATTGCTTAGAACTGGATGAAATGCGTAGAACATCAGTACACCTAATTATTTATGTGTACTGAAATTAATTAGCGTAGATGTTTGGTGTTTGCTGAAGAGCTTCCTGAACGTGGCCATTGTCTTTCTGTGTTTGCAGGGACCAGTCTGGCGGCTATGGTGACAGGTCTGGGGGCTCGTACCGAGACGGCTATGACCGCTACGGTATGTATGACTAGCCCCGCTGCTAGCGTGCTGCATGCCCTCTCTTAGCCACGGATCGTCACACACACTAGAGGCTCACAGGCCGCTAGGCTAGCTCTCTCATGGGACCAAATAGGTTTAGTTCATGTTTAGTTAGTCGGTTCCCCCTTCATGCCCTCTGCCCGCATATACCAGTGGGAATCAAGACTGTCTCTCCATAACTGTCTTTTGAATCTTTACCTTCGCTCAGTCTGGTTGAGGATACGCCCCCCTCTTGCCCCATTTGAAACACACTGCCGTCATGCCATAGATGCCACAGTAGTTCCCCTCCCCCAGGCACAGTGCTGCACCCCCTGTGGGACCATGAGTTGCCGCACTCCCCGCTTGGCTGTTCCGCCGCCACGCAAGGTCTGGGTGCCAGGTACCCCTCGGCTCACCCCCTGTGGGACCATGAGTTGCCCACACTCCTGTAAAAACGGGAAGAGTGCCAAACAACCCTGCCCAGCGGCTTGTGTGTCACACAGCCGGCAGCACCCCGTCATCGCCCCGTGTAATACAGCATCCCACCATTGCCCCGTGTAATCACACCCACTTTGGATGGGCAGCTCTAGGCAGGTTGTTTATTGACCTACCCAGATACACTAGCTCACAGCAAGAGGTTAACCTGCCAATACACAATGAGCTAGTTCCCTCTCCTAGAGAGAAAACCATAGGGCTCTGCTCTTAGCTGGTTTATAATATACCACTGAGTTCACATACTCTATAAGTCTGGCCTGTCCTTCTGCCACTGCACCCTGTCAGACGAGGCCTGTCTCCTCTACAGAGTGGGCTGCCATCCTGCACATAACTCAGTGCCTCCCTTTCCCTGCTCCGCCACCCCAGTGTCCCCTCAGCCTGTAGTGCCCCCTCACATGGCTGTGCTCACGGTTGCTGCCAGAGTGTAGAGACAGGAAGAGTTTTGGTTGTTTTGATCCTTCAGTGTCCTCATGTCTGTGTGTTTGCTTGACTCTCGTCCTCAGCCATGCTCGACTAAATAGCAGCCTGTGCCCTCTTTACCCCGAGATCGACACCTCACAAAGATGCCCTCCGCAAGAAACCAATTGTTCAAGTTCTCTCTTTTGTTTGTTTTCTTGGCGATTTGCTAATCGCATTTCTATGTTGAATTTACTTGCGTGCATCTTTATGTGGGGAAACACAAAATAGGGGGGGGTGTAAGTTTCTGGCAGAAAGTCGAAAGCAAATCTGCCTCGTCTGTTGGTGTCACCTGTTAATTTGCGGCCAAATCTTGGTCTCCATCCAGTGGAATCGGCAGCCTCGTTTATGAACCAAAAACAAATAGACCTGATTATATTTTGTTTGCTATAGTTTACGGTGACGTCCTGCAGAATGAGGACCCAGCCTAACCCAACACCTTGGTTTGTTTTTTTATTTTATTTTTTAGTCTCTTGGTCTTCACGACACCAGTGAGCATAGTGTTCCGTTTCTGTAAAATTACCTAACTTTTTGATATGTATTGTAAAGGCTACTTTCTACGTTCATGTTAAGATTAAACTTTAAACAGTCGCATATGCCTGCTCTTTTTATGGGGAAATTCTCTAATAGAAATATTTGCATTTTTGGAGTAGCCCCCCAAACCCAGAAGGGCGATTAGTAAAGAACGGAAACATAATGTGAAAACTTCTTCTGAAAACTGCTTCTAGGCAACCCTAGACAAAAAAAGAGAAAAAACAATACTCACATTTGGCCCATGCCTCCTGTAATGCCCCGTACTGTACTCTTGACAAGCTAGTGGAACCAGAAACGCAGACAAGCATTGGTGTGACTGACATGATGGGGTGGGGGTGGTGGGGTGGAGGGGGGTGGGGAAGGGGGTTGCCCATGACCAGTTTCCAAAGCGTGGCTTCCTTTCAGACTGGTGAAGTGCCCTGCTACTGAAGCCCGGCCCTGCCCCGCCCAGCCCTCCACGGCTCAAACCCCCAGTCCTGTCACTAAGAGGCATCAGAGAGCCTGCTCCCAGCCTACACCGCTCTTTTTACTCACTGTTACTGTGGACTCAAACAAGCATTTACAGGAAACGACAACAACAAAATCTGTGGATCATTTAAGGAAAATGGCTAACTTGATTAATCACTTGTCGAGGGGATATGGGAAAAGTGTTACTGTGCAGATGTTTTTCGCATGGAGGGGAGTTACTGTGCTCTGTCTGTTCCCCTGTGTACCCCCCCCCCCCCAATCTGATGATACTCCTCTCAGCTCTCTTCTTGTTTTTTTGTGTTCTCATTTTTGGCTTCATGGAGCCCATTAAACGATGGATTTGTTGAAAATGCTGTGGAAACATTTCTTGTGCGTCCTGGGGGAGAGAGAAAGCTGTTGCCAAGGGCAACCCTAGGGCATCCAGCGAGTATGCTGAGGTGAGCGTAGGCCAGTCTGCAGGGGGGTCTCGGCAAAGGGGACCTTGTAGGTGGTGGGGTAGGCACTCGTATGTAGACACAAGATGGGTTTAGACTTCATCTCAAAGGGAGGAAAAACAAGCTGCCTTTTGGAGCATTGGGGTTAGTCTATAAGTAGATTGGGGGTCACCAAGCAAGCATGTGAAAGGATGAGCAGAGTTGGATCTTGGCTTTCAAGGAGCTCAGCGCAGTGTTTGTTTGACTTCTATGACGCAGATCTAGAGCTTTCTAGGTGTTTTGCCACCACCTACATCCCGGCCAGGGCTAGAGTTCATTTCACGCAGGCGGAGAGTGCTGTTATGGTTGACCCCCACCGTGTATCTCTACAGTGAGGTTTATGTCTCATCATGGAGAAGGGTATGTGGGTGGGTGAGTGCATTGCTTTTATTCTAGTAGGACCTCAGTGGTGGTGGCATTATTGGGGACACGTGTCAGGTAAATCTAGCGACTCTTACAGAAAAGAGCCATTCCAGTTTGCTTTGGGGGTCAGGGTAGTGTGTGGCCGAGGGCTATGTTGGGGAGCTGGCCTGGACACGGGGGCGGTTTTGGGGGAGGGGGGACCCCAACATTCAGTAGGTCCTGATAGAGTGAAGCTGTTTTGAAAAGATTTGCATTGAGTGGTGCACTGCGCTGAAAGAATGCTTGTGACAAAATTGTGTTGGTGTTATGTCTTAAACACAGTTATTTAGAGCCTCCTAGGATATTGCTTTGCTTTGGTGAGGGGCTTGGTCAGTCAGGGTTGGTATTGGATGTTTCACAAGATATCTGTAGATTCTCATGCACAAAGGGTTCTGTCGGAGGGTGAAATGGGGCTGGGGGGGGGGGTTAGATTAGAGAAGTGGGGGTCTGACCGTGGCATCTAAAGGAATATTTCAGAATATTTTTTTTCTGGGATTACTAAAGTGATTACAGCAGCTCAGAGTAGCAAGTATAAAGTTGCCTATTTAAGTGTTACATGTGTGAAATTTATTTAAATGTTACATGTGTGTAATCTAGTTAAGTGTTACATGTGTGTAATCTTATTCAGTTAGAGGAGCACAGGCAAGATGTGTTATCATTGATATCAGTATAAAGAAGATGAAAAGGGGTGGCAGGTATAGGTGGTGGTGGGACACACACACACACACCTATACACACCTACACACACACACACACACACACAGACAGCCTGCTGCTGTTGGGAGTGCTGGTATATGAAGCCTGGCCTGATGCAGCGTCTCCTGTGCGCAAGACCTGCTGTCTCCACTGCTGCTGCTGCTCACCTTTGAGAAAAAAGAACGCGACCTTAAGGGTCATGGTGCGAGGTAAAAAAAAAAGCAAAACAAAAAAAGTTTGAAAAAAAAAAAAACTGAACAAAAGCTTTTTTTCTTTTAACTCTGTTCCCAGACCAGCTGCCCTCTCCTAGTTCCCCTGAGTTTCTCCCAGGGCCCTGTAGGGGGCGGTAGGCTATAGTGTTTAGAAAGCAGACACCCCCTCAGGCCCCTCCCCATCCCTTAGCTCTCAACTCCCTTTGCCTCAGGAAACCCTGCCACAGGGACACTGCATGACCCCTTGTGTAGCCACGAGGCCCTCTGCCCATAGGTGCACTGCTGTCTGAGTCACTGTAAAACTGAAGTACACTGTCACTCTGCTCAGCCCCCTCCAATCTGGACCCACAAGTTCATTACCAAGCCAAAGCAGCAACCTAAAGCCTTTATTCTTCAGTATGTAATGAGGCAACCTTACTGTGAGCATACTCTTGACTTGTGTTCTGATGATTTCCATGCAGGTGTTATATATGCAGGTGTTGGTGTTTTTCGCCAAAGTGAGTGACTCCTTTTTCTCTGGCAGGCTGAGGGTGCCCCAGGTGTGCTGCTGACAGGTGACGTGGCAACGGCTGATGTCCGCAGGACTGGATGGTGGGCAGGACCAAGCACAGACCAACAGGTACATCTCCCGTCGTAGTGCGCCCAGCCCAGACACACGGGTGAGCTTGCTCTCAGTGTGTGTGTGTGTGTGGGTGTGTGTTCAGCACCGGAGTGGGAAAAGTGTTTTACATTCCACTGTATGTCATTTAGAAGATGATGTTTACCAGGGTGACTTGAGGTGAAGTAGCCACAGGGACAGTCAGGCTCAGGGTAAAAGTCTTGCTTAAGGGCCCAGAGGTGGCAGACCGTGTTTTTTTAATCTTTAATGAGAAACATGCTCAGGGAGAGGAGAGAGGAATGAAACACATGGGAGGAAAAATTGTGATGATTGAAGAGTTGACCAGAGAAGTTAATTAGGCGAAGACTACTTTTGTTGCATGGCAACATGTCATCGTTGAGTGTACAATGATCCCTACCCCTGTAGCTAAACTACCTTGCATGGTCTCCAGTGCAATTCTAACCGGCTAGTAAGCTAACTGCATATTCCTTTACCTAAGATTGCTACAGATGTTGTACAAATAAAGTTTCCCACGGATGCATACTCATTCACCATTACTCATTGTGCTCTCCTCAGATAACAAAGGCCAGGTGTAGAGCAGGCCACCTGCAAATTACTGATATTCAAGCTGCCTCTTGCATGTAGCCCATGTGGCAATGTATTTACCTTAGCAGAGAGGCTGAATGAATGAGTTCACTAGTGCATGGCTGATGCTTGACTTATGTTTTATATTACTCTTATGAGGCTGGTGCTAATGACTCGTAGTAGTTTAATGGTACTGACTTTTATTAGGCTGGTTTGTGTGTTTCTGTCCCTTTTCATTGGTTTGCATGTATTTATCCGGTTATGTAGGTGATTGACCAGTGACACGATACCAACTCAACTGTTGTCTGTGGGTTTGAGGTGCTGATGGGGCTGTGGGTTTGAGGTGCTGATGGGGCTGTGGGTTTAAGTGTAATCCTGTGTGGTGCCCTGTGCACAGGTGGAGTGGACTTGATGGTGCTGCTGCGGAAGACTGCCTGCTGATTGGCCCAGCTGTGGAATACTGCCTGCTGATTGGCCCAGCTGTGAAATGCTGCCTGCTGATTGGCCCAGCTGTGGAATGAACGGGAGAAGAGGCGGAGCCCTGGCTGCATTGTGCCTGGTGAGGTTTAGCCACCGGGGAAGATCGTTGTCATGGCGTTACCTGCCACGGCCCTCAGAGGGTTCTAGAACTGCGTGGTCATGGCTACAGTTGTGGCCGTGAGGTTGTGCAAGGCTTGCAATATGCCCTAAGGTTGCACCGCAACACACCGCCTATGTATGCCCTTGCCCGTTGTTACCAAGGCAATGTCATGGTGCTGGAGACACAATACAACATGACTAGCTGTACCATTACTGTCTGTGGTATCAGCATGATTTAACCTGATTGTTTTTTAAAAAGTATCCACCAGTAGACCTTTGTCAGGTGCCATGCTTTTATATACATATACAAGAACACTCAAATAAACATATACCCACCTTTACTGTAGCAGTATTTTAAATAAAATCTGCTAAAATGACCTCACTGTCTTGGTGACTGTTGTCTGTCAACACATGTGTCCTACTTTATGTGGCACCAGTGAGCTAAGTGGAAGCGTCAGGGAGCTGCACAATGCAGTCAGTCCCAGGGTATACTGGCAAACAGAGGTCGTATTTCTTCTGGAGGTCGTAAGGCAGGAAACGTGCAGCAAGGAAATGGGTCCCCTGGAAACTGAGGCTGCATGTCTTTGGTGCCATGAGGGAGATGAGCACAGCTGGGTTGATCCTGTCTGTGTCTGAACAACAGTCATCCCAGCCTGGGGAAATGGTACAGTTTTATTCAGTAAAGCGTCTTCACACACGTATTAAATATGGACAGTTGCAGACTTAGTAAGGCCTGTACTGATTAACATACAAAGACGTGTTCTGCATACTAAAGTGTGTTCATTGTGACAATGAGAATGTTTGACTGATTCTAGAATGTTTGAAGATGTGTATGTTGCTAGGATACTAATACATGTGTGTCACCTGAGGGTATGTCCAGGCTCACTATGGGAATGTTGACGTGTCCAAGCGTTGCTAGGATACTGGTGAAGGGTTCCCCTAGAGTGCCCAGTTCTGCCCTCACCCCCAGCAGTGCGTCCACGGCCAGGTTGTACGCATCGTTGATCAGCTGCACCTGGTGAACGCAGAGGGACAGCACATCCGTTCACCATCTCGGCCCCCTCACACAGCAGCCCTCTCACACAGCAGCCCTCTCACACAGCAGCCCCCTCACACAGCAGCCCCCTCACACAGCAGCCCTCTCACACAGCAGCCCTCTCACACAGCAGCCCTCTTCAACACTCCTGAGCAGGTTGACAGAGCCACCTAAAGGCTGTGTTCTAATCCAAAAAACACAACCGAACTCAGTGAGTTTGCCCCTTACAGGCTTATAGAGGTCCATTCAGTGTGTGTTCACTATGGCCATTTGAGTAAAACTACCCTTGAGAAAAGTTATGTAGTTTTTCACATTTGCATTTTAATTCTGCCAGTTTTGTGGGCGTAGTTTGGTGTTTAATATGACCTCTATCCCATTCTACAAAGAATTTTTTTATCATAAAGCAAAGATGAACTAACAAGTTGAATAATCTGACTGACACGTGAGCCACGTGTGAATTTAAGAGGTTAAATTTGCCTCCCAAGATGCAGGTAAAGAGTCATGGTGTCCTCAGTTAGCATCACTCACTTTTTGTGAATTTTGAACTTTGAATCACTTGCATTTTTTACTCATTGTTACTCAGTGATGTGGTGAGTTGGGAAACTAGAAAAAAACGTTTACGTCATGAAGCAATTTGCAACTTTTTTTCATGGGTAGTTTTTTTATTGCTATGGTGGTCATCCCATTGACTTGCATGCTCATAAACCATGATATCACTAGAAAGAGAACTGAATATGTGTGTGTGTCCGCCTATATGGGAGGCCGTCTGTGTGTGTGTGTGTGTGTGTGTCCGCCTATATGGGAGGCCGTCTGGGGGGCCAGGTTGCTATCTCTGATTGCTCTTGTTAAGAAGTGGTCCATTGTTTTTGGCCCACCCTGTATAAACATATATATATATATACATACATGTCCGCTTATATGGGAGGCCGTCTGTGTGTGTGTGTGAGCTCACCTCGGTGGGCAGGTATGAAAGGAAGGGGATGTCCATCTTCTCACACTGCACTGTGAAGGCCTGCTGCACAGCCTGCTGGGACCGCTTCGGGTAGAACACTGTCGGGAGGTAGTCCTGCCGCCGAGGACAACAAAGAGAGGTCAGGTGTCACGTGTCAGGGGTCACATGACGAGCGGATATTAGGTTCTGGCTCGCACACCTGCATTCCACAGATCCACACAGCAGCATACATGGTACACATACAAATGCACTCTCTCTCACACACAGGGGTGTATGTGTGTAATGAGGTATGTGTGGGCCGTGGGGAAGTGTGTGTGTGTGTGTGAGGTGTGAGTGTGTGTGTGAGGTGCGTGTGTAGGGTGTGTGTACTCACAAACAGTCGCAAGTATCTGGCGCAGGACAGGCCCACACAGCCGTTCTGTTCTGGTCCACAGATCACCAGCACCGTCGGCTGCCTCTTCGCCAGGGAGCCCAGTGGAAACGCCTAAGAGTACACACACACACACACTCCCACGCATGTACACATGCACACATGCATGCACTCACACACACACAGACACAAACGCATGCACACACGTACAGATGCATGAATGCACACATGCACACACACGCATGTATGCACGCACACACACACCAACAGTCAACAAGATTTGTAACTAGTAAGATTGATGAAGCAGAACAAGAGAAGAGAGCTGCTCTAGGACAGGGTGAGGTGTCATGGTCAGGTGTCATGGCGAGGTGTCGTACCCTCGTGACGGCCGTGGCGGAGGCGTGGCCCCACATCTCCATCAGCTGCGGCTGCCCGAACCGGTAGTCTGTCAGCAACTCTGTCTCCATGGCAACGGCCTCCTCTGCGCTGTGTAGCAGGAGGTGTTGGGGTGAAATTGTGAAGATCAGCGCTTCAGCATTAGCGATGACTACTTCACTACATTACTTCATAGACTACATGTCCTGCCATCTGCTAGCTCTGCCTTTGCATGCGACACAGGGGACTTCACTCTTTATCAACCCACTTGAGCCTGGCAACAAATCTGTGGTGTGGCTGTGCGAACCAGATTACTGCCCAGGCCCAGATAAAGTGTACATATGTATGCATGTATCTATGTATGCATGTATGTATGTACATGCATTGTATACATTTAGAGTTACAGATATACTGACACATTTGTTCATATGCAAGTATAAAAAAATATGACATAACTGACACACAGACTACATATTGTACTGGATTTTTGTTTTTATTACAGAATCGGACTGGAAAGAGTGCTGTCTTAGGCGGGAATGGAAGGAGTGCTGCCTTAGGGGCGACTGCAGACCGAATGGGGCACGGCAGAATAACAAAGGACACTGAAACTGCATTCCGGGCCATAGAGTTTAGCAAAAGAAATACAATATTTTTTAAATAAATAAAGTTGTTTTCAGATACATTTGTTGTCAAAATAGCGGGTAGCAGATATCCATGCATGTAATAAGCAGAATAATGTACAGCGAAGCAGCTAAAGGAAATGTTGTGTAAACACGTAATGAATAAATGACAAATAAATAACATTAAATAAATATATAATTAAATAAAACCGTTCTCGTGCAGACTGTGGAGATCCTGAGAGAGCATGAGGAAGGGGTGAGCCACCTCACCCAGTTTTATTCGCACATTAGATATGTTGTGTAGAACAAAAGCACTTGATTAATAAGTTTAAACATAAACAAACACATCTGCTAGCGTTGCTCATAGCGCTTTATGGTGCATGTTACTGGCTTTTTAACACACCGACCACATTGCATGGTCACTTAATAGCAACTTCAAGCTTCAGGAAATAATTGACCTCTCTGATAGGCGATTAATGTTCTTTGTTTTTAACCAGTAGAGTAGTAACGAGTCGTAGATTAGTGGTGTTCCCTTATATGTTCTTATATTTCTGGACTCTTGAATAAGTGGAACTGACAAACCCTGATAGGGCAGTAGAGCAGGATAGTCACTAGAGGGAGCCATGTAGACATGCAATCCCTCGCCTTAAAGCTGTGCCTTGGGATTGCAAAGGTTGGCCATCTACACAGCACCCACCTTAAGTCCTCTTTTATTGTGTCATTTGCGAGCACGAGATGCCATGTGTGCGTGTGTGTGTGTGTGTGTGTGTGTGTGTGTGTGTGTGTGTGTGTGTGTGTGTTCGTGTGTTCACGCGTGCATGTCAAGTATGTGTGCATGCGTGTGTGTGTGTGTGTCCTGGGTTGTCCTCACCCCGCCCCCCCGGGCCACAGCGGGGTGTGATGCTGGGTTATCCTCTCACTTCCTCCCTCCTCCCCTGCTAGGAGCATCGACCAGGAAGCACACAGCCAGTCGCGCCCCCCCCCCCTCTCCTCCCTGCACTGAAGGCAACTCTGTGTGTTTAGCGTTTTGGGAGTACAAAATAACTTTATTCTTCAGCGTACACGTTCATGTCATTATCATACTATGGCCATCGTCATAGTTTTTGGTGTGAGCAGACTTCATACATTCTTGGCAATCTCTGAATAAGAGGGAAGGGAGAGGTCACTCCCAAAGGTCGCCCAAAGGTCGATGCCCTGCCTGTGGCACTCATAGTCATAGTTATTAATAATTTAGCCTTGAGTCAGTGTGCCATGTGCAGCACTAATCAATACCACGACCACGGGTCGGAAGCAGGAGAGGATAAGTAGAGTGAAAGGAGATTACGGAGATTACGGGAAGGTGAGACAGGCAGGGGCTCTGCTCGAAACAGAAGGCAGCTGCCGCGACGGCTTGCTGCCACATGAGGTCAGTCCTTAAGGCAGCATATTACCGCTTCAAACTCTGCCAGGGCGTGCAATAACACCTCCAGCATGTGCAATAACACGTCCTCCTGAATTTAACCTGCTTTTTAAACAGATCAATCTTTACACTCACAGCTTAGTTTAGCTCTGCCTTTACTCCTGAGAGTCTGGTGATGTGAAATAAAATAAAATAAAAAAGCCTGGTGATGTGACAAATAAAATGTCCAATGAGTCCCTAGCATGCAATAGTCTTTCCCCAAAGAGGGTGGGCCCAATCTGACACCATAGCTAGCCTAGGGCGTAGGGTGGAGTGGCATGTCTGACCCCATAGCTAGCCTAGGGCGTAGGGTGGGGATGTCTGACCCCATAGCTAGCCTAGGGCGTAGGGTGGGGATGACTGACCAGCAGAGGAATGTTGGAACCTGCTTTGCAAATAGAAAACATTCTTTCAGTGACAAGAAAGAGAAACATGGGGCTTATTCCCTGTGGAGTAGTGTACTGTGACTATTGAACTCACACACACACACACACACACAAACACACACACACACACACACTATTTAATAAAGAGATTCATCATGAAAAGAATAAACACATGATTAGAAACATACATACAGTCTCTTCTTTCTTTACTCACATTCACTCAGTCAGTGTGAATTACCATGGTAACCACCCACTGACTCAAAATAGCTTAAGCACGCGTTTGCATGAACACACATGCCCACGAGCATGTACACACACACATACACACACACACCACCACACACACACACACACACACACACACATGCACACCTGCACACAAGAATCCACCATTGCTGTCTTCATACTTTTTATAGATATTAGAGCTCTGGTATGACATCTTTCTCTCTCTCTGTCCTAGGCTCAATATCCCTCTTTCCCAGTCTGTTTGCCATTTTTTCAAGGCCAGATATGAGAAAGTAAACGATTCCAAATGCAATGAATCAGTGCACTACATTCCCCTGGGTGTCAGTCTCACCCTTCTGAGTCCCCTTCACTATCGGCTCTAGTCTCACCTATGAGAGGCCACACAGTGCAACAGCACACCCTTAGATTTCTGAGGGCTCATCCACACTGAGCGTGTACAGCGCGTATCCGCATACAATATGTTTGTAGATCACGCGTGCGGTGTGAACAGTCTAATTTGTTAACATGCATTCTAAAGAAATACGGACAGAAAACGGCCACGCGCTGAATACGGAGAGTGTTTGGTGTGAATGAGCCCTAACGCTGCACATTTGGTCTTTCTCTTGACCCTGTGGTATATTTTAGATGAAGGTCAAAGGTGATTGACATGGCTAGTTGTAGAGCAAAGTAGTGGACAGAGCAGTATAGGAAACATTAAGTACACATAGGCCTCACTCCCAGCCCATGCAGAACAGAATGTGCTCACTCCCAGCGCATGCAGAACAGAATGTGCTCACAGCACAGCTGCAATATATCACACCTAATGGACGATGTAATGTATACGAAAGGGAGTCATATATGTGGGGTGAATGTCGCCTTATATGGTCCGAACCCAAAGCATAAGCCTCGAATAAAAGGGCTATGGCCAAAGCAGGGAATCTGAGAACTTCGGATGGTCAGGTGTGGGGAAGATTCTCCCAAGATCGTTGGCCAACAATCTTGCTACTCTTGGGGCAGTAACTCTGGCGACATTCACCTCCGGTTTTGCAGGTACTTTGTGCACGGAGTGTGAAATAAAATCCTGAAAAAGTTTTCTCACTTAGACGTGTTGTTGAGTCTATTTCATTTAAGTGTTTCGATTAATTTGAGTCAAAGGACGTCGGAGAAGAATTTCCACGACAACCCTCTTGAACCCTACACAGTGTGTGTGTGTGTGTCTATCCACCGTGACTGGGATTGCTCCAGTGTAAATACACTAAATGCGTGGCCCTGTAGTGAAGGGAGGGAGAGGAGAAGTCACCCCACCCGGCTTTGAACCAGGGTCTCTGGGGTATCAAACATGCACTTTGACCTTGACGCCAAAGAGCCAGGCTTGGTGGTGTGGCAGTCAGAGCACCCACAACCCTAGAGATGGAACTCCATGCCTGTGTGTGCATGCCTGCCCCATCCACACACTGGGACTGGGACGGCCCCAGAGAAGGCCCAGTGTGGCTGTGATCGGGGAAACCTCTTTTTCCTGCTTCATACGACAAACACTTCGAACGTGTTTATTTCACAACATAAGAATCACTTTGAACAAATATTTTTGTTTTGTTTTACTTAGCTTTGCACTGTTAATTTAAGTTTCATTTATTTTTAGTTGTGACAAAATTGTGACATAAATATTCATGTCACAACACACAAATGAAAATCCTATTCTTTCTTTGGACGGGTGATGGCGTGATGGGTGTGGCAAGATATTACAACATATCAAAAATCCCTTCGCAACTTATCAGCAACATTTTGGTATTATGTATGCCAAATCGGAATTGGAATTTGTAAGTGGAATCGCTATCTTTATGGATTTTACTATTTGATGCAAGTGAAACCCAACGAAAGATGGCTAAGCTAAGCTACACGCCATAGCTTGGTAAGTACATGCTAACTAGCTAGCTCCCTTGACATGCTGGCTTGCAAGACTGCCTGGAACCGCAGTTCGTAGAAGAAGAATCACGTCCCCACTTACAGTATTAGCCTCCCACTCCAGTAAAGCGTGATTGCAGCTATAGAAAAATACTCATTAAGAAAATGATCGTACGCTGTCTGATTTGTGATTGAGCATCTACCACTCAATTCATGATATTCGGGTTTATTGACCGACTTCACGAAATGTCACCACGAGCTTGCGCAGTTGCCTGGTGACCAATTCGAAAATTCAAAATCTAGTTTCATCGGCTCCCATTGTAAACGACGCCATCACTCCGTCCATTCTCTTCTACTATGTATGGAGCTGCCCACTAGTTCCATGCGTTTTCATGCATAGGAAGGGCCTCAAAAAGAGCTGAGTTTGTGAGAATAATAATAATAATAATAATAATAATAATAAGAAGAAGAAGAAGAAGAAGAAGAAGAAGAAGAAGAAAGAATAATCATTTAATAAGCAATAGAACTTCGCACATCCGGTACAGGCCACAGCCTGCACCTCCAGTGCTCGGGTCCCAAATATACCTCTCATTTGCAGTGGACAACGCTCTTAGTATACCCCTCAGTCTCAATCAATCCACTTAAAATGGCACAATGTGCAATATACTTCTCACACACAATGGTACAATGTGCAATATATTTTATCTATTTTTCAGCTTTTACTTATTTTTCTTCCTTTTTTCATTTTCTGGTATTACAGCAACACTGTAAATTTGTCCTTTGAGGGACTAATGAAGGAGCAGTACTCAGATGAAAAGGTAATGGGAATCATATACTAAGGTATTATCTCTTTTCTCTGCTTTGCACCCATGGAGAAGTCTCAGCACACAATACTCCCATTATGTGAGTCTCTGTCATTCAGTCATCTATGAGCAAAGAGTTAAATATAGCACAAATCTAATAAATAAATGAACTGAAAAATGTGACATCTTGTGAGTTAGCCTCCCCGGCACCCCTCACCTTCTCCCCCATCCTTTACGTCTTACCTGAGGTATCGCTGCTTACCTGAGGTATCTCTGCTTACCTGAGGTATCGCAGAGCTCCTCTCTGCTCCTCGTGGGGCTCTCCGGGGCTGCGGTTCATTCTCAGAGCGGACAGACGGCGAGCAGGGGTGGGGGTCGCTGTGGAGATGTGGTGGAGGTTGCCGTGGAGATGTGATGTCTCTGTGTCCAACAGGCTGTTCGATCCCCAGGACCTGGAGATGTGTGCTTCTGAGATAGACAGCTACCCGTGCGTGTGTGTATGTGTGTTAAATAACGCACTCTGTCCTGTGTGTGTGTGTGTGTGTGTGTGATATTTATGTGCACCCTTCCTGTTTGCGCTCTTCTCACTGCCTTTCCTTTACTGTGAGACTGTTTCTAAAATTACACTTCTCCTGGCACCTTCCTCTGCACAGCTCTACTCCTTCCCTCTCTACTTCTCTCCGCAGCCCCGCTGGTCCAGGTGGTGCAGTTAATGAGGCGCTAGAACAGCAAAGCTGGAGGCACTGAGAGGGGGCGTGCTTCCCTGCAACCACGCGACTCTATGTTGGTCCATGCTCATGTGTGCATCCAAGTGTATGTGTGTGACAGAGGGAGAGAGAAAGAGAGGTAGAGATAGAGAGAGAGAGAGAGAAAGAGAGAGAGGGAGATAGAGAGCTAAAAACTTTGCTTTAAGGTTGTTCACCTAAACAGCAGCACTTACTGTCTTCAGGAGTTCATGGCAGTGTCTGAGCTACATACATTAGTTCACACTGCATTTTTTTTAGTACACACTGCATGTTTCAGTAGCCTACAGCCAGGCAAATGACTTGGGTGAAGAGTGCCGTGCTAAAGGAATGTTCTCAGCCTCTCAGTTTAAAGGGGAACTTCGGTGTAAAATGAAAAATGGCATGTTAAAACATCATACCGAGTTGGTATGTGTACTGAGGAGCAAAATTGATTTAGCCTGTTGCATTCAGAGTTTAGCTATTTTTTATCGTTTGTCCCAGAAGGCTAACAATAGAAGTGGTAGGTGCCCTTAGACGAAGCATGACGACTACGCTATTTTTAAACCATTAAAACAGCTCGAAGAAACTCCACACTCCATCAGTAGTACAACAAAGGCCCTGACATTAAAAACGAGGCACTGAGAACTTTGTAAGTGTACACAACATTTATTAATAAAACTGTTTTGACAGGCAGTACCTTGCTGTAGTTTCTTGTCGTCACCATGATGAATGTCCGCACAGGTCGATTGACGAACACGAACCAGCAGGAAGAATAGGAGGAGATGTAGTACACATACCAACTCGGTATGATGTTTTAAAATGCCAATTTTCATTTTACACCGAAGTCCTCCTTTAAGGCAAACGAGGGAATAGAAATCCCGAAATGGGCTGATTCGTCGAAATGAGCTACCAGTAGCCTAAATCGACAGTGGCGTCTATCGATTTACGCTACCCCGTCGAAATAAGCTATCTTACGTTTTCGTTTACAATTGTATAGATTCAAAGCTAACCTCCGCTGTTTTAGAAGATATGTCTTTGGATTAGATATTTTTGGATGAGAGAGTTGTATGCTGTTTCAATACGGTGGTCACTTTATACCTTAGTTATGTAAAATTTCAAGTAATTTATATATGCGTAGGCAGTTCATTTTGACAGTCGTATTACGCTATCAAATAAGGCTCCGACTGAAGGTAGCTCAGATAGCACATTCTGACAGCCCACTTGACCTATCATAGTGCTCCCACTGTAGAATCACAACCATTCACTCATTTATATGAATATAGCCTAGGTAAAGGTAGCTGATTTCAACGGGCCTGTATCTTTTATCAAATAAGGCTCCCACTAAAGGTAGAAAATTCTGACAGCTCACTTGACCCATCAAATAATGCTCCTATTGTGGAATCACCACCATTCACTCATTTATCTGAATATATGGTAAAGGTAGCTCATTTCGACATGGTTATATTTCTATCAAATAAGGCTCCCACTAAAGGTAGAACATTCTGACAGCCCAGTTGACCCATCAAATAATGCTCCCACTGTAGAATCACCACTATTCACTCTTTTATCTGAATATATGGTAAAGGTAGCTCATTTCGACATGGTTATATTTCTATCAAATAAGGCTCCCACTAAAGATAGAACATTCTGACAGCCCAGTTGACCCATCAAATAATGCTCCCACTGTAGAATCACCACTATTCACTCTTTTAATGAATATAGGTAAAGGTAGCTTATTTCGACAGGCCTATATAGAGACATGTAGCTCATTTCGACAGGCCTATATCTTCTATCAGATAACGCTCCCACTAATGGTAGCACAGTCTGACAGCCCACTTGACCCATTAAATAATGCTCCCACTGTAGAATCATAACCATTCCTCATTTCATCACCCCTGTTTCTCCATGGGGACACTAACAACCGGCTGCACCTAAATTAACTTTCCTCGTCTAGTGCCTCTGGTTTGCAAGGACTGCTGACCTATGTTCACATAAGAGCCCGCATTAACAGGGCATTGCATTACATTACATTACATTACATTACACTTAGCAGACGCTTTTATCCAAAGCGACTTACAAAAGGAGGACATAATAGCAAACAGATGTGTAGAGAACATCGAAGGTACCTATGTAAAGAGATGGTTAGTAGAATTTGGTTTTGTTAAGCAGTCTCGGAAAAGAAAGCATTGCATAGTTCTAGTGCCACTGGACTACAAAGATTGCTGACTAGGGCCTACAAGGACTGTCTACCCATGTTCACGCAAGAGTCAGTTTACAACTGTATTCATCTGCTCCGGCGACACTGGACTGCAAGAAATGTTGTCCTGTGACGACCCTGCTAAACTGTAAAGCACTTTGAGCCGCATCTTGCATGTATGAATTGTGCTATAGCCTACAAGTAAAGTTTATTACTATTATTATTATTATTATTATCATTATTATTATTATTTATATGAATATAGGTAAAGGTAGCTAATTTCAACAAGCCTATATCTTTTATCAAAATAAGGCTCTTACTAAAGGTAGGACATTCTAACAAACAATTGATGGAATCACCATTAGCAAATCTTGACGGGCATATATCTTCACCCAAATAATGCATCCACTAAAAGTAGTATACCTCACCTTTGTGATATAGGGGACGCTGAAGACGGGAAGATGGGGCAATTTCATGCAATTAAATTGTATTTATATAGCGCCAATAACAACGGGCTTGTCTCTTATTCATGATGATGAGGACAGAAAAAGGGACAGCAGAAGAAACATTATAACAAATATTTATTTGAAATATATATACACTCTATCCAGGGAGGGGAATTTATGATGCCTCCCTGCATTTCTCCATATTTGTGTTCACAGCTGTGAAAAAAACTGTAAAACAAAAAATAAAACATTTTTGTAAAACTCACATTCAGACAGTAAAAATAAGATGTAGGTAGCCTATTTTACCGTAAGGTAGGCTTGTTCTTTAGTTTTCCAAACCTTCGTTTATAGTACCATAACAATTCATACAACAGGCTACATGAATTGGCTACATGAATTGTTAACATAGATTTAGTCACTCTAATCATAGGCTAATTATACAGCGCCTTTCTAAACAAAGTTACGTTTTCTACACATGCAACAACAAAATACGTTGTAATGAAAAAGATGATACAGTCAAATGTAAATCCAAACTACCGGTATTATCATCTGACGTAGGCATTCTGCTGCAAATCTAAAATGCACATATAGTTGCTTACATGCTTAATTTGTCAAAACATACAGTAAAACCAACACCCTTTAAAATGTGACTTTTTTTGCGTTGTCACCGCTGAAAACAACTCAATTTTTGCCTCGGGTAGCTCAAATCGACGGACATTTAAACTGAAACAGCGCAAGCGTCGTGCGCAAGCGCAGTAGCGCTTGGTAGCTCAGATCGACGGGCAGCGCATATCGATAGGACCAAGGGGGTAGGAATATATCCGGAAGTTGAAGCACCCATGGGGAAATCTCAACCCGGAAAATGACCAATAGCATGTAGCATTCCGTTGACTTCCATTCATTTTAGCGTCACTTTGAAATCAAACAACTTTACATGAGAAGCCATCCGTACCTTGATATTGGCATTGTTGTAAACCGGAGAGGGCACAGCAAAACATATTTGCTTCGATCAGAAATCTGTCATGTTATTGCCTTGTAAGAAACGTTTATCTGAAATTATGCTAAAAATGACGCCATAAATCATGCGACGGCTAGTGAGATTCTGTCGCACAGGAGGAAATTTACCGTACTGGTTGGATAACACGCTGTAGCCACAGTCATGCTCGTTTACTTTTCTATTCATGTTGGGGAAACATTTACATCACTATTTCCCGAAAAATAAGAGTAGAACTTGGTATTTGTTTGTAAGCAGAATCGCTATCTTTATGAATTTTACTATTCGATGCAAGTGAATTGAGAAAGACTGCTAAGCTAAGCTACACGCTATAGCTTGTAGTTTACATGCTAACTAGCTAGCTCCCTTGACATGCTGGCTTGCAAGACTGCCTGGAACCAAAGTTAGTTGACGAAGAATCAAGTCCCCACATACAATATTAACCCCGCATTCAACTAAGTGATTGCAGCTATAACGGTAGAAGAATACTTATTAAGAAAATTATCGTACGCTGTATGGTTTGTGATTGAGCATCTACCACTCAATTTATAGTATTTGGGTTCGCTGGCCGACGTGACCGTACGTCACCCCGCGCTTGCGCAGTTGCAAAGTGACCAATTAAAAATCTCAAAATTGTGCTTCAACGGCTCCCATTGAAAACGACGCCATCCCTCAGTCCATTCTCTTCTACTGTCTATGGATAGGACACCTGCTTCCTTATGCCTCAGCCACGCTGGAGGGCTGCTTGTTCCCCAGTAGTCTTTGTCTTTCAATAACACCAGTCATAGCTGACAGAGGGATTTTATCACATTCAATTATCTATTTTGTGCTTAAAAGCACACCCACAGAATTGCAATATGCTGCCAGGTCTTGCAGTATTGGCACGAGATGCTAACAGTCTTCTCATCGTTCAGTTTGAGTTAATCGTCTGGATGGGCGACTTTGTTGTATGAAGCCTACTAGCGCTGTATGAAGCCTACTAGCGTCCAGAAGACCTGAAAAATAACTTGCCCTCAGCCCTTGTTTCAGCATCCGTTCGGCAGTGATGACCTTGGGATATTGAGCGGCTCATTGAAAATTGCTAAAACAATAGTCAACAGCTTAGGAGAGTATTGAAGAGCCAACAGAGAGCAGCCAGAGAAGGCACGGGTACCAACGAGGGTTGTAAAAGTCCTCAAAACCTTCTTGTAAGTGAATAAATCATAATGACTATAATCACAGACTAAATTTTTGTATTTAATTATATTTAGCATATTGCTGGGGATAGGGCCTGCCTGGCTGAAGGTCGCTTTTGTTAACAGTTGGAACATCAGCCTAGGGGATTCATCAGGCTACCCGAGGACAGGAACTGCTCTAGCTTTCATAAGGGCTTCAATCGAGGCTCAAACACTTTGTCATCGTCTGTATCGATGTTGACAAATATTACAAGAAAATAAGTTATTTTTACTTGTATACGTACTATCGTACTAATCTCCCAAAATCTGTAGCTTACTGGAAGTTGTGCGTAGTGACGGTGGACACCTCAGGTGTTCGCATGCTGTTATAGAGTAGCAAGCATAGCCCCAGTGCCTGCTACATTATACGTCTTAAATGAACACAGGCCTGTAGTATTAACAAGTGGCCGTCTTCTATTTTCGACAATAAATCATTTTTATTTCGTGGGTATGTGTTTGCACTGGATATGTTGTTGCGATACTTTATAAAGTGTATTTTCTAATCTTATCTCTTCTTCGGGAATATATAGAACGCAAAATCTGCCGACTTCAACAACAAATAGGGCTAGTACAGGGTCGTATAGACTGAAAGAGAATATGTGTTTGAACATGTGCATGTGAAGAGATACGGACCTGGCAGAAAGCAGTCACTCCCTGGCTGGGCAATGACGTAAGAACGTTCTAATTAATCCCCTTGGTTTGGCCCAGCGCGGTAGTCTGACGGCGGCAAATAGTCCCTTTTTCTAAATCGTGGAGCACCCTACAGGCGTGTTCGTGATTTCGTAACGATGGCATACCATACATCTTCTGATGTCAGAGTATGTTGGTAAGAAATACGCCGCCCCACTTGTTTTACTCACCTAAATAGTGAACGCCAATGTCCACATCAGCACACAGTGACAGACACAGTTAATCCAGCGGTTTGTCAGTGGAAGAGATCGCGTTGTTAGCGATTTAGATTAAATTAAAATAGATTCAACTTCATTGTCATTATACATGTATAAATACAGGTGACTGGTTCCACTGGTCTGGTAATCCAGTCCACATTTGTTTATACAAGTGTATATATAGAGCTAGGCTAAGATTGGACAAAAAAGTAAGGAACAACGTATCATGTAACCGGAGGCAAGCCTATACAGGTGAAATAACACACCTGTAGCAGCTATAGTATTATTTACGAACTTCCTCACAAGGAATATTTCTTATGGGTCAAGTGGGTGGCTCTTAAAAGAGCCGTTGGCTTTGTAGAGGCAAAGATGACTGCCTACTTGGCGCTGGTATATTTAGTGACGGCCTTGGTGCCCTCAGACACAGCGTGCTTCGCCAACTCTCCGGGAAGCAAGAGGCGGACAGCAGTCTGTACCTCCCTGGAAGACACCGTGGAGCGCTTGTTGTAATGTGCCAGACGAGATGCTTCTCTGGCAATGCGCTCGAAGATGTCGTTGACAAACGAGTTCATGATACCCATCGCCTTGGAAGAGATTCCGGTGTCGGGGTGAACCTGCTTCAGCACCTTGTAGACGTAGATGGAATAACTCTCCTTCCTAGATCTTCTGCGCTTCTTCCCAGCCTTGTTGGTGGACTTCGGATTTGTCTTCTTCGAGCCTTTCTTCGAAGCAACTTTCGTTGGTTCAGGCATACTGATGTACAACTATAATAACCGGATATTGTTGAACTATTTAAAGTAAGTAAGTAGTTGAACGAGTACATCTTATAACTATGATTGACGGACCTGATTGAAAACTGCATTATCATTTTTTGGCGGTAACGATTTGTTTAAGCGGACCTGGATGAAAACAGCAGTATAACTTTGGCTGCACTGGCCCTTGTTCTGAGAGCAACAGAACTCAACTGGTCGGTATTCAATCTACAGATGTTCTCCTCTTTCAGCCGAGTAGTACCCCACCGTTTTATCCGGCCGTGACTTTCTGTCGCACAGGAAAAAAATACTGTACTGTTGGATAACAGGATTCGGCATTAGTTAACTTACTGCTAAGTATGGAGATGATTACATGACCGCGAGTTGTCATATTATGTTAGTCATTTAGCAAGCAGCAAACTGCAGTTCGTTCATTACTTATTGTCGATTTATTGTACGTTTTTGTATGACTGACAAGTGTAGGACAGTAAAAATGTAGGACAGGTTAAGGAGATAAAGAAAAAAGGTAGGTTTTGAGAGTGGTGTTGCTAATTAATATACGGTGATATGTCACAGTACAGATATTGCACAGTATCTAATACCACTAAATTAAATAATGTACAGTAGGTGGATGGAAAGAAGATGGGGGGGTAGTCAGTGGTTCTGACTTTTGGGAAGAAACTGTTCTTAAATCTGTTAGTCCTTGTTTTAATGGACCTGTAGCGCAACAGATTACACAGTTCAAAGCCAGGGTGGGGGTGTACTGTCGAAATGGGCTGCTTCGTCGAAATGAGCTACCAGTAGTCTAAATCGACGGTGGCGTTTATCGATTTACGCTACCGCGTCGAAATAAACCACCTTACGTTTTTCGCTTACAGTTGTATAGATTCAAAGCTAACATCCGCAGTTTTACAAGATATGTCTTTGGATTACAGATTTCTGGATTAGAGAGTTGTATGCTGTTTGCATACGGTAGGCTAATCATACTTTATACCTTAGTTATGTAGAATTTCAACTCATTTAGAGGTTATTTCGACAGTCGTATTCAATTACGCTATCAAATAAGGCTCCTACTGAAGGTAGCTCAGAGGTAGCCCATTCTGACAGCCCACTTGACCCATCAAGTAGTGCTACTATGTACAATCACAGCTATTCACTCATTTATATGAATATAGGTATAAGTAGCTCATTTCGACAGGCTTGTTATCTTCTATCAAATGAGGCTCCCACTAAAGGTAGCCCATTCTGACAGCCCACTTGACCCATCAAATAAAGCTCCCACTGTAGAATAACCACCACTCACTCATTTATATGAATACAGGTAAAGGTAGCTCATTTCGACATGCTTATATTTTCTATCAAATAAGGCTCCCACTAAAGGTAGCCCATTCTGACAGCCCACTCAACCCATCAAATAATGCTCCCACTGTACAATCACAACCATTCACTCATTTATATGAATATAGGTAAAGGTAGCTCATTTCGACAGGCTTATATTTTCTGTCAAAAAAGGCTCCCACTAAAGGTAGCCCATTCTGACAGCCCACTTGACCCATCAAATAATGCTCCCACTGTAGAATCACCACCACTCACTCATTCATATGAATACAGGTAAAGGTAGCTCATTTCGACAGGCTTATATTTTCTATCAAATAAGGCTCCCACTAAAGGAAAGGTAGCTCATTTCGACAGGCCTGTATCTTCTATCAAATAAGGCTCCTACTAAAGGAAAGGTAGCTCATTTCGACAGGCTTATATTTTCTATCAAATGGCTCCCACTAAAGGAAAGGTAGCTCATTTCGACAGGCTTATATTTTTTATCAAATAAGGCTCCCACTAAAGGTAGCACATTCTGACAGCCCACTTGACCCATCACATAGGCTAATGCTCCCACTGTACAATCACCACCGTTCACTCGTTTATATGAATATGTGTAGAGGTAGCCAATCTTGACAGACATATATCTTCATCCAAATAATGCATCCACTAAAAGTAGTATACCTCATCTTTGTGATACAGGGGACACTGAAGATGGGATAATCTGTCTTGGGACTTCACGGCCTGCCATCCTCAAGAAGTTCCTATCATTGTGTGAAAAGCATAACAAGCATATGCCATACACTCTTTATAACATGCAAAAGACCAAGGACTTCGAATTTTTCTGAAACTTTACCTCCAATTTCGTAGGGTTGGCGCACATACTTCTCTTCATTACCCAGCGAAGCAACCAGAAGCAGAGTCTTTTCTGACATGTTGACAATCTATAAATGTTTACCACATTCATGTTTTCCATCACATTGACATATATATGTAGCAAACCCCTTAATAAAAATTGACCTCTATTGCATGAGGTCAGCAAAAATCCCCATATATTATACATGCCAGAAATAGGTCTAAAGAAAATATAAGAAAGGCACTTACTACTAAAATCCAGTGAGCACCTACATTTACTGGACAAATCCACATTTCTTCTGCTGGGAATTTCCATCTGAATAATGGCATTCATACCAAAATATTGTTAATTGAGGTTACTGGTGTAATAACAAAACAAATACAATTACTTTTCTAAGAGGCTGAAATCGTCCATTAAACAAACAACCAGTTATCACAGCACTGAGCTGATGAACGCGGTCCTGTTAGAAAACAATTGAGTGTGTAATGAAAAAACTGTACTCCAGGGGACATTAAACTAATTAAGAAGTTATCACAGTACTTTACGAGTACTTGAACAGGTCAGAATAGAGTAGAGGTGCCTGTGGCGCTGGCCTGGCCTGGAGACTAAGGGATGTGAATACAGTCTTCTGTTATTAACTAGGGAAAGTCAAAACTGGGTCTTGGGATAATACCTTGATTCTTAATCTTAAAATGCAGTCTCCTTCCATCACAGCATCTCTTACAGCTATTACTTGAGAACCTGAAGACTACACTTTGTATCTTTTAAGTTGGTAACCTTATCTGGGGAGGTGGCTGTGGTGTAATGGCCATCACAAGTAACAAAAAAAGTTGTCAAAGACCAAAAGGTTGCCAGGCTTGACTGCATTACAATCCTAGTATATTTACATGAGGACAAATGTCATTAAACATTATATGTGAATGGAGTTTAGTGAAGAAGCCTACTTTTATTCACCAATGCAAACAATGATTAATGCATCTTGTAAACAAGGGAATCTCAAGATTTATTTGCTTACACTACAATAGCACTCATTACATTTACCTTTATGCTTTGCAATGGCTGTGCAACAGCCAAAGATCTTCCAGTTCTCTGGCATCTGTCACACTCTTGAGACCTTTAAGAAAATTGTCATGATAAATTAATAACGTCCTAACCTAATTGGCTAAACAAAATGAGTCCATAACATAACACAGAAATAAGTCACATCCAATACATACCCATCTGTCAATATCCACTGACATGTCAACCCAGTAAAATTTGGAGCATATTGCTGCTCTCATTTTAATGACTCCTGTATGTCCCCTAATTGGTGATGAATGGAATTTAATGACCAGTGATCTGGCTTCATCCCTTGTTTGGATCACTCTTGTAGTATATTCGTAGAAGAGCTGTCCATCTGCAGTGAACAATCACAAAGTGATAAACAACAATATTCTCAGAGACATGGATATATTTCATCACACCTTTGCCTACTTACCCTTTACTGTAAACTTCTGAGAATACCTCCTTAAGGCTTAAGCTCAACTTCTGAGACTTGGTAGCCTATACCCTTCTGGGTATTCCCCCCTGGTCAGGTATTCAAAAACCTCCTTGCATCTCTCTATATTTCCGTTTACAAATGTAACACACTGTAAAACACAAAACAAAACATTTTCACTATGTAGGTAGCCCATTTTACAGTAGCCTAAGGTAGCCTAGTTCTTAAGTCTTCCAAACCTATCCTACTCGTTTACAGAAGCATAACTTAATTCATGTGTAGACCTAGTAGATAGACTCATTATCATATCATAATCATAAACTAAATATAGGCAAATTATACAGCGCCTTTCTAAACAAAGTCAAAACGTTTTCGACGTTCAGATGGAAGCAAAATAACAAAATACGACGTAATGAAAACGATAACGATACAGTCAACTGTTAAATCCAAACTACTATAATCTGACGAAGATATTCTGTCGCAAATCTAACATGCACATATCGTTCCTTACATGCTTAAGTGGTTAAAACATACAATAACACCAATACACTGTTAAAATGTTACTTACTTGCGTTGTCACAGCTGAAAACAACTCCACTTCTGCCTCGGGGAGCTCAAATCGACGGGCATTTAGCAGCACTTAGGGGTGGTGTGCATGCGTGCGCATGCGCAGTAGCGCTGGGTAGCTCAGATCGAGGGGGAGCCCATATCGATAGGACAGGGGCAGTCCTTTATGATGTTCTCTTATCCGGGAGGGGAGCATTTAAGTACCCTCTGAAACCTCTCCCTGTCTACCGTGGTGCAGCTACTGTGATAAAGTACGTTATGTGATGTGTGATGTGATGTGATGTGCAGAGAAATAAGACAAGTTATTCAAAGTTATGTGTTTTGTTTGTTTTTCTTAGATGCATGGCGAGAAGAGCCAGTTCTCTCATCTGCTGTGGTTTCACAGAAAGGAGGCAGATGACATTGTGGAACACAACTTGGAGCCATGGATGCAGACTTCCTGGACAGGCAGCTGTTGGATGATGATGATGAGGTGGAAAGTGATTCACCATCATCCTTTCTATGGCATAAAATAATTTATTTTTAATAGGCCTACATCTCCTTGCTGTGGACATATGTGCGACATAGCCGTTATGTTTTTTGGGGTCCACATGCCACATGCACCCCCCCCCCCCCCCCCCCCCCCCCAGGACTAAACTTCATGGGTATTTTCTTGTAGCCCTGGTCCTAAAGTTTAAGAAAAATCATGTTAACAGGAAAACAACTCATTCCCACTATGCATGGCAGACCACTTTTTAACGCGTATGGCGCTGTAAAAAAAATACAGATTTTGAGACACAGGGGAAAATGAAATTGCCCATAACATCTGCATAGAGTGGTCAATATGAACATATTATATATCATTTTGAAGCTTTTGGATCGTTCTATAATAATAACAGGGTTATGGATATGCATTTAGTAAGAAATAATCCATATAATGACCTTATAATTGCAGTCGAATAGGAAATATTCATTAAAAACACAATCGCCAATGTGCATGGTAACAAGAGATCCACATTATTCCCTCAATACTAAAGTTAGTGGTATTTTCTTGTAGCCCTGGCTTCTAGGGTTAAAAGAAATAAATCTCATTTCCACTGAGCTGATTAAAAAAAAATCCACAGAACCGATTTAAGAATAAAGTGATTTCTACAGAACCGATTGAGAAATGAACTAATTTCCACTGAACCGATTGAAAAGATATAAAATCAGACATTGCTACTATATACATTGATCATATGCATATGTAGGTATCACTATATATCTTTTTTGTTGTGTAGGCTATTAACATACATACATACATACATTCTTTATGTATTTAAACAGCCATGGGGATCAGCAGATATTGTTTTGCCCATAGGAAGACACACATGTTCACCATTATGTTTTTTTTTATTATTTAGGCTAGTCATTTGCAGATAAAGGTTGTCTGATAGTTTGATCTGAACAGTGTTATTTTAGTTTTAAAATGATCTCAAATGATAATACACTGAAACAGCAGATTGAGTTTATACATAAACGTATTCACCAGCATCGAATGATAACTATTTTCACTAATCTACCTTGCACATCTATAGATCTAGACCCAGTTCATTTCAAACAACAAACATCTTATTTTTCCAAGCATACTACAGAAGTCATCGTCAGAATCACTATCAGAGGACAGGCCCTCTGCATTAGACAATTCATCTTCCTCATCATCTCACTCATCATTCCTTTCTGTCCTCTCAAGACTATCCACAACTTCAACTGGCATGATATCAGCATCAGTCCATCTAGGCACCATCATTCCCTTTTCATCAAGTGTCCAACCATGCCCTTCAACTGGATCAGGTATATCAGGTTTAGCGATATGAGACCGTTTCCATATGCCAACTTGGAAATTGACACGTTTCACATGCTCCTGCAAACAAGTAGTGCATGGTGGAAGTACACTTAGATCAAAGGCACTGGCTGAGGACAGGTTTGTGTTTGACCCACCACACGTAGTCTGCAGAAGGGAATATCGGAGGTCATTAACCTCTTTTATCCGTGCTTTTCCATATAGGGCACACGTGAACTCTTCCATTCCCTTTTGTGTGTTCTGAGAAACTGTCCAAGATTCACCCAGCTTTGTGAACAACTCCTGAAAACGGCAATGTTTTTGAACAAGTTGAATGGCTTTCACCTTTCCTTCCATTCTGTGGACTGATCCAGCCCCAGCAAGGTCATTAACAAACACATCAAAATTGTCAAAATCTGAATGGAACAGAAATTGACTGGAAGGATGACAGAGTATGGTAGGTGGCAGGAGGCTACAGGATGTTGCTGAAGTTTGTGCTATAGCAGTTTCCAGTTCCAAAATAAATGAATAGTTTTCACAGTGACCTAGCCGATTAACAAGTTGTATGAATTCAGCACTTCGAAAAAGATGATGTATTGTCATGCCAGCAAGGATGTGTTTTGGTGGCTTCCATTTGCCATTGGTAACTGCACGGCATATGTCTTGACCAATGGAGTTAACCAGGCGCAATATTTTACTATGAACTGGTATCTGTTAACTCACACATACAGTTACAGTTGTCTCACTCTTCTGTGAAGTAGTGAGTGACCTATGTCTGTGAGCCTATGTGTATGTATGATATTGTGTTTAAGCTACTGGACACCTTCATCTCCTTCTGGATAAATAAAGTATCCATCTACGTATTACACATCCCATTGTAATAACACACTTGTCAACATAATGAGGGGATAAGCATGGCACCTCTTAACAATTTTTCTATCTATCTATCTATCTATCTATCTATCTATCTATCTATCTATCTATCTATCTATCTATCTATGACAGAATCTCAATCACGGTACAGCGGTAGAGCGATTGAATGCTACAGTACAATGGCAGGCAGCCGCGAGACATTGGCAGGGTGTGATGAGACATTGGCAAGCTGTCCTGTGACAGTGCCAGGCTGGCATGTGACAGCGGCAGGCTGGCATAAGACAAGCAACATGACAGTCCAGATTTTGCTCCCACCCCTACTGTAAGTATGGAGATTATTTTAAACGTGGTTACTAACCTCATTTCTCATAACTTCTTAGTAGATTTCCCCATATTTAATAACGTAAACTAAGATGGTATGTGCACAATGAAACAATAAACATTTGAAATCATTTCAACATATTAAACTGAATATTTATGACCACGTGTGGTCAACCTTGAATTCCTGATTTGAGAGTGGTTAAACCAATGGGTTCAACGGTCTTCTAGGGTTACTGAACTTTGTCATGTTTTTCACCCAGTTTCTTAACTTTTTCTCTTACGTTTAATATTTAGCTTTTTTGTATGCCATAAATATAGCATGTACAGTGGTCCCTCATTCGCGGGAGTTACGTTCTAAAAATAGCCCGCGATAGGCGAAATCCGCGAAGTAGTCTGCTTTAATTTTTACAATTATTATGGATGTTTTAAGGCTGTAAAACCCCTTACTACAGACTTTATACACTTTTCTCAGCCAAGCACTGACATTTTCTTACATTTCTCTCTCTTCTGCTCTCAAACTTCAAACTTGCAAACATACAGCACCTCAGTCACACGGCTAGCAATCGAAGATTCATGTAAGTTTTACAAGGTGAGCGCACTCTGTACTGTACAGGAGACATGGCACGGAGGAGTTTGATTGACACTGTTCTACAGTCCCTTATCCAACCAGGGCGCAGAACACAACGCGCTGTAAAAAAAAGCATGCACAAAAAAAAACGCGAAACAGGCCGCAAAAGATGAACCGCGTTATAGAGAGGGACCACTATACTACCATTTTCAGTTAACATTTAGGGTGCTTTCACACTGACAGCATTTGGTGCGCACCAAACGTGCCATTCGAACCAAAGGTTCTTAGTTCGGTTCGTTTTCGTTGGTGTGAATGCAATCTCGGTACTTTGGTGCTCGGACCGCTTTATCTGCCCTATTTTGGTACGGTTCCTCTGGTGTGAAAGCAACCAAACCAAATTGGACGGAACAGTAGAGTTTAGTGCATTATTATTATCGAAAGTGGTGCGCTTTAGTCCGGTTGCGGTGGCGATGATCTTCGCTATTTTGGTTAGTTTAGAACTATGCATATGTGAAAGCAAACCGTACCCACGTCTGTTTGCTACATTGTAACATTTTTCTGACTAGTGCGGACCAAAGCAATCGAACTATAAGTCTGAAAGCGCCCTAAAAAGGGGTGGTCTCGGACCGCTTTATCTGCCCTACTTTGGTACGGTTCCTCAGGTGTGAAAGCAACCAAGCCAAATTGGACGGAACAGTAGAATTTAGTGCATTATTATTATCGCAAGTGGCACGTTTTAGTCTGGTTCCGGTGGCGATGGTCTTCGCGGACTATTTTGGTACCCACGTCTGTTTGCTACATTGTAACATTTTTCTCACTAGTGCGGACCAAAACAATCGAACTATAGGTCTGAAAGCGCCCTGTTGTCTACTTGACCAAATAAGTTCCTGTTTGTACTGGCTGCAGCTGTACATGGTCTTACTGAAAGAGTATGATGCAGTGGCAGATGTTTCTGCCTGAGCTGGCGGTGGTGTACCACGCAGTGAGTGCCGGCACTACGGTTGAGGATGTCCTCTGAGCTCTTTGGCATCGCAGTCAGGGTGCATTTTGGTACGCTGGAGACAGGTTCAAGGCCAGGTGGGTTGACTGCTCCCGCCCCTCACCATAAATGCTGTCAGTAGGGTGGTTGCCGTGAGGCACTCGGACGCACACCCACTGTGTGAGTCATATGAGGGACCCCCAGTTTAGGTTGACCCCAAGGGGGTAGGAATATATCTCCAGTTTAGGTTGACCTCAAGGGGGTAGGAATATATCCGGAAGTTGAAGCACCCATGGGGAAATCTCAACCCGGAAAGGGCCCAATAGCCTTTAGCATTCCATTGACTTCCATCCATCCGTACCTTGATATTGGCATTGCTGTAAACCGGAGAGGACACAGCAAAATATATTTGCTTCTATCGGAAATCTGTCATGTTATTGCCTTGTAAGAAACGTTTATCTGAAATTATGCTAAAAATTACGCCATAAATCATGCGACGGCTAGTGAGTTTCTGTCGCACAGGAGAAAATTTACCGTACTGGTTGAATAACAAGTTGTAGCCACAGTCATGCCCGTTTACTTTTCTATTCATGTTGGGGAAACATTTACATCACTATTTCTCGAAAAATAAGCTTAGAACTTGGTATTTGTTTGTAAGCAGAATCACTATCTTTATGGATTTTACTATTCGATGCAAGTTAATTGAGAAAGATGGCTAAGCTAAGCTACACGCTATAGCTTGTAGTTAACATGCTAACTAGCTAGCTCCCTCGACATGCTGGCTTGCAAGACTGCCTGAAACCAAAGTAAGTTGACGAAGAATCAAGTCCCCACGTACAATATTAGCCTCCCATTCCACTAAGTGATTGCATCTATAACGGTAGAAGAATACTTATTAAGAAAATTATCGTACGCTGTATGATTTGTGATTGAGCATCTACCACTCAATTTATAGTATTTGGGTTCGCTGGCCGACGTGACCGTACGTCACCCCGCGCTTGCGCAGTTGCCTGGTGATCAATTAAAAATCTCACAATCATGCTTCAACGGCTCCCATTGCAAACGACGCCATCCTACGGTCCATTCTCTTCCACTGTCCACTGTCTATGGTTGAGCCTGGTGCGAGGGACCCCACTGATGGGTGAAGCACGAGTATGTTAGGCATCCTGGATGTGTGTCTGTGTGTGTGTGTGTGTGTGTGCAGGGGCGTGGCCACGTGGGGGCCAGGGGGGGGGGGGCATGGCCACCACTGGTCAGAGGATGGCCACACCGCTGGCCCCCCCTATGAACCTACCCTTTGCCTACTTGAACTTAATATTTTGTACTCACAATCAAAGCTTACTAGCTCGACAGATAGTTAAACAAAGTCAACCAACAATAACAAGTCAATTTTATTCATTTGGTCCTTACTTTTTAGTGAAACCGAAGCACAATAAAACACGAAATACAAAGGAGCATCTGTCATTCAACGGTTAGCATAAGGCTAGCTTAACATTAGAAAGTCCATAGGCAGGCTAACCACGATTAGCATTGCTATATTTAACACTTACTTTAAACACGTTAGAATGTTTTTATAAAATACTCAGGAATTACAAAAATAATATAAAGTTTAAAAATCCGCCAGTACTGTAACTTACAGATATTAATTATCTGCGTCTTAAAAAAGAAACTGATTTAATGCAACTCTTTCCAGTCTCCCATAGTCAGGCAACTACCTAACTACGGCAAGGACAAAATTCACTACAGTTCTTGCAGGGGAAGAAGGTTATTTGTGATACGTGGGGAATTTAAAAAAAAACTGATAGAAACATGTCAGTCATCTGTGGAGCCTGCAGAGTTCATCTCGATGAGAAATTGTATAGTCAACAAATATGGATACAAGACGATTTCTGAAGCATCGTAACAGTAGGCTACCACTGCTGCTAATGTAAGTAATATGCTAAACTTAACATTTTCAGGTTAACTCCCCCACGATTTGGTTCACGTTATAATCAATTGACTCAACAAGATACCAAGGCTAAGTTAATCTTTAGACACGTGTCCACTGGCGGGCTCGGTCTACTTCTTCATTTAGAAGTTGCTAAACATATGTCTTATTTCTGAAGTTATTTTTTCCAAATTGTCATGTCATGCAATGCATCAAACGACCTGATATTTCCATTCATAAGAAATATTATAGCAAAACACCTTATTATGCAGTAGGTGCATGTTAAGGCAACTATGACAGAAGCACATAGGGAACTATTTTATTTCCACAGTTGAGTTGAGTATGATACCATGCCATTGACCTGTTTTTATCAGCCAAATACGTGATATCCGCTTTCTCGTAAATTATTTGTTTAGCCTGACAGCAACAGTTAATCACCATCAATATCTCAAATGCTTTTAACCAATTTTAACTTTAGCAAGTGCGAAAATAGATGGAATTTGACATCGGTCTTTTAATAGTTTTCTAATCATCTACACTGAAAAAAATAACTTGTAAGATTTACTTAAAAAAATCCTCGTAACAATTTGCACTAACATTTTTTAAGTAAATTTTACTGCTGTAGTAGTAAGTATTATTTACTTGCCATTACTGAGTAAAATGTACTTACCACCATAAATAAATACCTTTAATTTGCTGAGTAAGTATTACTCAATTAAGTAATTTTTACTTAAATAAAATAAGTAACATTTTGACAAAGATACCATGTAAATCATAGGTGACTATAGTATTTATAGCTTTTATTCATTCATTATATTATAAATTACTTAGTTGTGTTAAGTTACATTAGTCCTTCATATTGTGCAAATGCTGCAACTTCAACAAATATTACCAATAATATATGTGCTTAATGAAGACTTCTCAAAGATTTTTTCAATGCTTTTTTAATGAACAGCACCCAAACGGTTCAGGTACAACGGTTTAGAAAATTGCACAACGGTTTACAAAATTTAAACTATCCCCCCCATGACCCTTCATCAAACATAAACACAAACATTAGGGGGAGGTAGGTCAATTCAAAGAAAACACTTGACAAGCCATGCCCTGTCTTTTAGGACAGCAACTTGGACTTCAGGGCTTGTACTTTTGGTGAAAACTTTGTCCCATCCAGTTCAAGAAAAAGTTTCTGGAACACCTCAAAAGTATACCGCAGTGGTGGGGGATAAGCGAGGTTGAGGGCATAAATCAGGCCCATAAGCAATGTGCACGCTTTTCCAGTGCTGCCACATCCGGGTAAGATCTCCTTCCCATCAATGAGGATGGATACAGCCAGTGGATCCTCTCCAACACCGTGGATGACGAGGATCTTCAGTGTGTGTGGAGTTGCATCAAAGGGGGTGTCCTCCTGCATACAATTAAATAAATAAATAAATAAATAAATAAATTCTTCATACCACTCTCTGGGGAGAATGTATACAACACTTGCTAAAACAATCATTACCTACAGATCGTAATTTTAATAAATCATCAGTGCAAAAACAAACTTGCCTTTTGTGGTTAAATGTGAATTGATGGATTATATGGACATAGGAAGTTTATGGATGCTTGTTTAATGGAAGAATTATTGGAGATGAATGGTATGATATAGTTGTCTCGATATCTTTACGTAGATAGATGCATTATGTAGTTGGATGGCAGCTTTAGTAGGGTAGTAATAAAAAAACAAAGTTACCAGGGCATCTTCAAACAGCTCCTCCACTTTCTCCCCAAGGTATATTACGAGGCCGCGGATAACAGCGTCACGCCTCATCTCAATGGTTTTTGTCTGTAAAAAAAATCATTTGTGTCAAAAAATGTATATTGCGAGTACAAGAAAAGACTAGGAACAACAAGAATTAACAACTTACAACAAGTTGGACAGCAAGAGTTCACAGCAAGAGCTGACAATGACGCAGCACTGGACAATGGCAATATATATATACATACACAATCCTGCACAGTGATACATTAACTGTGCTATGGTCACGAACACCTTTAAGAGAAGCCTACCCTTCTGCAATGACGTCACCTCGTGGTCACACGCATTACAGTTTTTCTCTATCGCTTTGGTACATTTTTCGAATCTTTCTTGCAATTTGCAGAAGATCGAGCGCATTTCTCAAAACAGTTTGGACAAATAGCAAAACACCGTGGATCACCTGCAAAAGCCAGTCTCTTGCTCAAAATCCTTAGTTCATCCCTCAAAAGCAAGTTTTTGTGTCAATATATGTGTCAGTGCCATCAGAATGTTTAGTCATTGTGTCACTGTGTACGGATAAGACAGTCAAATTCATTAGTCGTGTTGGCAATTGAATAGTGCACTTCTAAGGGACATTTTGATGTAAAATGTGGTTTAGGTGTGATGACAAGTGTTGTACATGTCACCTCATATAATGTATATGTGTGAGATTCATTGTAAAAGACAAGATTCACATTTACAGAATGACTTCTTTATTGGCAAACATTGACATTGCAGTGCGTAAAGGAAAAAAAAGACAGCAATGGACAGAACAAAGGTAAAATACAGTAAGTAAACATAGGTCAAAAATATAAACATAGGTCATACAGTAAGTAAACAAAAAATATGAACATCTCCCTAAATTCTAAGTCCTTATCCTGATCTTCAGCTTCGTCACATTCTTGTCTGTCAGGCAACAAATTTTCACCCACGTGACACCGGCAACGTAGATAGCATCTTCTGGAGTGCCTAATCCATCCTCTTCCAAATCCTCCACCATGCAGCCTCACCCCTCTTCCTCTCCTTCTCCCTGTTGTTGTCCAGTTTCTTGTCCTTCCATTGTCAGCCATTGTAACTTTGTATTGTGCTCTGGTTATATACTTTCCAGTAGATTGTTCATGAGATGCTCCCTTGAGCTCATTCAGAAAACTGTTGATCATTGGTTTCTCAACTCTCTTCATTAGAAAAAGTCTAGATTCAAGCAATTTACCAATTTAGATCATATTTACAAATGTTGGAAAAAAATATGGAAATGTATAGAAATGTGCTTGACATGTTATGATAGCTTGGTAAATCATTTTGCATGTTAAGACATATATGATGAACTATAGCCTAAATGTTTTGGGTAGTGAGACTATTTGATAGATTCCCATAACAAAGCATTTTGATTAGCATGACAAAAGCAATTGATAATGTACAAAAAAACTGAGAATTGTACACAATCATTTGCATGGATGGACAAAAGCATTTGCAATTTGTTTAAAGCAATGAGAAACCGCCTTTTTCATCTGCACAAATGGCATGATGATGTGACAATTGAACAAGAACTTTTGAGAATTTCAATTCTGATGTGAGAAATGCACCAAACCAATTGAGAAAAACTGTAACAGCGAAAAGAACACGATGCGCTGGCGAATTTTCCAGCAACGTGGCTACTCATAGGCATGCAAGCAAACAAGCGAACCCTAATTAATTATCTATTTCAGACATTGCAGCATATAGAAACTTGCACGACACTATGCAGACCTGTAATATTCAAAAATATTGTACCCTATAGCATAACATAGCCCGCAAACTCGTTTGCTGTTAAATTGCAATTCACCTGTATGTAAATTCAACCTATTTTAAAATAAGGACGAACAAGATGTTCAGAAGATGTTCACGCTTTCAGACCAGATGGTTTTGCACTGAAACGTTTAAAACATGGATTTGGAAAGACTTTGGTTTTACATGAGCAAACGGTATCTACAACCTTTTAACGGAATCTCCCTAGAACATGCTATTTAGCATGGCGACTGTTCTCTCGTGCTGAACAAAAGGAGTTATGTATTCTAGATCCCTACATACATGCTTAAAATCGTTGAAAAATGGGCACGGTCATCTGTCTTCAGATATAACATTTCATGCCTCAGTATTTGTGACTATAAGTTTGTATGGCTTCAGCTGGAAACTTAGCTTGGTCATTGTACATATTCCACGTTAACCCTTAACCACGAGCCTTACATGACTGTTATTGCAATTATAAATTAGGCTGCTTTAACATAAAACAATACTTTTACCCATATCATACATATTCTAATCATAATGCCCACCCTTTCAATAAGTCACATATGAAACACGGAAAGATTATAAAGCACTTACCACAATTTCTAGTCAGACATTTTCCAAGCTCTGCTTCATACGATGTTCTCCAGCAATTCCAACCGTCTCTTGGTTGAGCGCGCATGCGCTCATTTTTAAAGATTGGTAGTCAGTTTTACTTAGTTTTTCTGTGTTTGTATGCGACGACTATATACCCCTTAAAACGTACTGGTAATTATATAGTAGAACTTACTCATTAAACACAATATTTTGACTACACAAGTAACATGGGTATATGTTATTTATTATTATTAAGTAAACTGTTGTTCTCACAGAATTATGTTATTCCTGTGTAGAACTTACTACAGATGAGTTAATATATTTTACTACCCCCAAAAGTTATTTTTTTCAGTGTACGCCTTTTGCTCCATAAAAAAAAAAGGTCAAAAGAGGTCTTAAAGCGTGCGATGGGCATATGGAGACCCCCCGGACCCCCAAACAACATTGGTCAAAACATGGCTACCCTTTCTGTAAGGCCACCCTTTTGCCACCCCATGTAAAAAAGTCTGGCTACACCCGTGTGTGTGTATGTGTGTGTGTGTGTGTGTGTGTGTGTGTGTGCGTGCGCAGGAGGGGCCCCACTGATGGATGAAGCATGAGTATACTGGGCATCCTGAATGTATGTGTGTGTGTGTGTGTGTGTGTGTGTGCACGAGGACCCCCAGTGGTGTGTGAAGCATGAATATACTGGGCATCCTGAATGTGTGTGTGTGTGCGCGCGTGCGCAGTAGGGACCCCACTGATGGATGAAGCATGAGTATGCTGGGTATCCTGGATGTGTGTGTGTGTGTGTGTGTGTGTGCGCGTGTGCACGACGGACCCCACTAATGGATGAAGCATGAGTATGTTGGGCATCCTGGATGTGTGTGTGTGTGTGTGTGTTTGTGTGCACGAGGGCCCCCACTGATGGGTGAGAGTATGTGAGGCACCCTGGTATGGGAGGCGTAGGGTGGGAAATGCGTGGACACCTGACTGTGTGAAGTGCTTCCCAAAGGGAGGGCAGTGTGATGGAGTGCCACCACTGTGGTTGAGGATGAGGATGTGCTCTGACTGCTATTGCAAAGAATCTGCTCTTTGGCGTTGTGGTCAGGGTGCATGTTTCCTACCCTGGAGAAATGCAAAGGGCTCTGAGTTTGTGGATGGCTAAAAGTCTGTTGGCTTTGTTTATGGATATCAGTGGTATTAGTTTAAAGCTGAGTTGAGCAACTCCCAAACCTTCAGACCACAGCTGCCTGACATCAAAATTGAAGGTCACACTGAAGTAAGTAATCATTTCTCAGTAATTCCTATATTACGCAGAGCAAATCTGGTACTGAACTGTAAGCCAGTTACAGAAAAAAATATTAATAAATGCATCCGAGTAAGTTACACACTACACATGCAATCATGAGAAACTTGGATGCAGTTTCCTGAAAGAAAAGGATCAGCCAATAATTGTTAAGCAAATGTGACCATCCACACCAAAACAAACCACTCCTGGCTAATTATGAATGATAAACTGGTAATGGGGGACTAAATACAGGGGTTAGACAAAATAATTGGAACACTTGTTAAATTCAAAGAAAGTTTATTTCTCCAGCCAGAATTACGCCGTTTGCTAGAGATTTTTCCATTCTTCTTGAATTCCGTCATGGTCCTTTATATGGTAGCTCCCGAGAAACCAAGCAGTTCAGCTGTCTTGGTGATCAAGGCTCCTGCCAAACGAGCTCCAACAATTTGCCCTTTTTCAAACTCAGTTAGGTCATGCATTTTAACTTCAATTTTGCTACAATTTGAAAAAGAATTACAAATATACAGTCAAATAGTTAAATAAACCTATCTACACTGGATATAAACTCCCATAATGAAATTTGAATCAATATTCTTGACACAATAGGTCATTGAAATACTAAAGTGAAATTTCCACTGTTACAATTATTTTGTCTAACCCCTGTATGCAACACACTACTCACAAAAAGTTGCCTTTCGGATGAAATTTATGGAAAATGTCGAAAGTTGACACTACAGTGGTATTATATCCTGAAACTATGGCATTTAAGTAGGATTATGCAATGCATCTCCAAACACTCAATTTAATGCTCTGCTGAAAACAAAACGTTAGTTATAGTTACACTGGATCAATAAAAAAGGCTTTTTATTCCTTTGATAGCCTAGAATGAAGAAAACAACTCGCCATAATTCACACATATATAACCTCTTCCCACTACAAACAACCATGCAAGTGAAAGCAGCCGAACGTAGAACAATAACCAACACATTAGCTTTAAAAAAAAAAAAAAAAAGACTTGGTCAAGTAGAATATTCTTTTATGAGTGAAGTGGGTGGCTCTTAAAAGAGCCGTTGGGTTTGTAGAGGCAAAGATGACTGCCTACTTGGCGCTGGTATATTTAGTGACGGCCTTGGTGCCCTCAGACACAGCGTGCTTCGCCAACTCTCCGGGAAGCAAGAGGCGGACAGCAGTCTGGACCTCCCTGGAAGACACCGTGGAGCGCTTGTTGTAATGTGCCAGACGAGATGCTTCTCCGGCAATGCGCTCGAAGATGTCGTTGACAAACGAGTTCATGATACCCATCGCCTTGGAAGAGATTCCGGTGTCGGGGTGAACCTGCTTCAGCACCTTGTAGACGTAGATGGAATAACTCTCTTTCCTAGATCTTCTGCGCTTCTTCCCAGCCTTGTTAGCTGACTTCGCGACGGCTTTCTTCGAGCCTTTCTTCGGAGCAACCTTCGTTGGCTCAGGCATGTTGGTAGATAATAATTAACAAACAAACGCACAATACACTGTCACAATCTCACTTACTCTCCCTACTGTTGTTAAGTAGATGAATGGCATAGCAAACATGGCTTATATCTGGAATTGACGGACCTGTTTGAAAACGATAACATCAATTTTGGCGGTATCTATTGAGGTTAGCGGACCTGGTTGAAAACAGCAGTATAACTTTTGGCAGCACTGGCCCTTGTTCTCAGAGCAACCGTTACAGAACTCACATGACTGGTATTCAATCAACAGATGTCGGCAGACACTACTTTTCTTGGCAATTATTGTGAGAGTTCATAATATGTGCGGTTACTTGGCATGACTGTAAAATCATCCTTAAACAAGGACAGTGATCGCATACGGCACTGGCGGCTACACATGAGTTACTCCTCGAATCAGCCATGGTTTGTCATGCAGTGTGTTTATGGATTTGGGATGACTATTTTGAAATTATTTCATTACATGTATATCGACATTTTGAGGTTTCTTTACTTGTCTGACTAGCGTACCAAGTTCCTTCTGCCCAGGTTGCCCAGAATCCAAGTTATCCCGCGACTCCATTGTACCGCTTCCCCAAACTTGCTTAGTGCGGTTACAGCCCAGGGAAAACAGCAAAGCGAATTCATCTTTCCCCGTGTTACAAGTTCATAAACCACTGTAGGCGGTGGGCCGAGACCGTCTATCTTGCTTAGTTCTGGAGTTGATAATTACCCTGAAGGGGAGAAGCCCATTTTTTAACAGAAATTGTATAACACGTGTAGATAACCATTGCCGGTTGTTTCCATCGCGAAAAGTTGCACATTTAGGAGTATTTTGCGATTAAAGTAGCTAAAATTATTACCAACGTGTTCCGGGGTGTGGTCCAATCAAAACGCTAGTTGAGGCAGATTCACCAATTTTGTTTTTCGGGGAGTAAGCAAACATCCTGTCGCGTGAAGGTGAAATCTCCGTGGAACAACTTTCAGGTAAGACTTAATGTTTCATAATGACTACATTACCTGCCGTGTCTTCAATCTGTTTAATGCTATAACTCATTTTCTCTGCCATTGTTGGTCATATTATATTGATGAGGGTGAGCGTGATGCAGCTAACCATGGTAAAGGGTAAGGGGAAACAAATTCACCACAGTCATTCAGTTAAACGTCGACAGCTGTTCGCTATGTATGAACTATTTAGAACTATACCTTTCTACACATTTTCACAGTTTTTACAGTTGCACAGGTATGTGCACGGCAGGCTGTGCCTTCTGCACGTGCAGTTGCCTTTACACTGGCAGTTGACAAGTTGCCCCCCCCCCCCCCAGATGTCATCGGAGCCCCGCCATTCTCCATCCTCCACTGCTTCCTCACACATGGTTCCCCAAACCCCACCTCGGCAAAGTCCCCCCCCCCCCACACACAGCCCTCCCCTGCCTCATGCCCCCCTCCCACACACACACACAACACAGCCCAAAGCTCTCGCCCCCCCCCCCCCCCCCCAGGAAACAGCTCTAGTGCGCCCGATGCCCCTTCACATTGCCCCTCCTCTCTTCACACACAGCCCTCACCCCCCCACCCCATATCACGCAGCATATGCCCCCTCAAATACATACAGAGGACACACAGCCAACCCCCCCCCCCCCCCCAACACACATACACAAGTAGCATGCAAGTAGCATGTAAGACACGGTCCTACGTCGCCTCCCTCACACACAGCCCTCACACCAACAACCCCCCCCCCCACACACACACACTCACATACAGCACATAGGACTCAGCCCTCACGGCTCAAGGCCCACTCACCCCACACACAAACACACACACTAAGCATGCAGAATACAGCCCTTACGCCCCCAACTCATGCCCCCCCTCACACACAGCCCCCACACACACGCACACAGCCCTTGCCCCCCCCCAACGGTGCTTGCGCCACCCTTACTGCCCCCCCCCCTCACACACTGCAAACAGCATATAGCCTTGCTGCCCACCTCCTGCCACCTCCCCACACACACAGCACACAAGAGACAGCCACACACACACAGGACAGCCCTCGCAGCTCAAGCCCCCACCCACCACACACGGAGCTTGCGTCACCCTCACTGCCCCCCCTCACTCACAGCCCCCCCACCCCCGCACACATACAGCACACAGTATATAGTCTTGCTGCCCGCCTCATGCCACCTCCCTCCACCCCCCCCCCCCCCCACACACAGCACAGAAGTCACAGCCCTCACGGCTCAAGCCCCCCTCCCACATGCACACATATCTTTGCTCTCCAGCCCTCTCCACACACGTTTGTCCAACCCCACCTCAGCGCTGTCAGCTGCACACGCAGTGCAACCCCCAACCCGTCATCTGCCACCACAGCCAGTCCTTCCTCCCAACCATAACTGCACTTTATGCACTTTATCCCACCCCCCCCCCCCCCCCCCCTTCACCTTTTTTCTACCTCTGCCCTTCTTATGGTAGTCACCATAGAGTTGAATAAAATACTAGAGTGGACACGGCATTGGCTGACCACCCGGGAAAACGTCCGACGCGGCCGCCATCTTGCGTGTGCTAGGCACTGTAATGTAAATTAGCGTAGAATGGACCCACCTCTGTCAAAAACGGCTTTGTTCTGTGAAAATATCCACTGACACACTATACAATGATGATATTTGAAATGCCTGACTCTATATGTACGTAAATCGTATCAAAGAAAACGATAATTAACGATAATTAAAACGACACAATATGACCTGTCGTTAGTATAAAATGACACGTACGGATCAAAAATGAATATACTAGCCAAAATAAAATATCAATTTATTATACAAATCGATATTTGTGTTCCTTACTGCGAGGGCTATAGGATTCCCGGACGGACGGCCGGCAGTCGCAAGATGGCGGCCATGATTGCCATGAGCAGTGCGCCTGTGTCCACTCTAGTATTGTATTCAACTCTATGGTAGTCACCCCCCCCCCCAAATGCATTCTACGCACTTTACTCCCCCACTCCACATGCACAGTCTAGACTCACAATCAACAGTTTCACTGCCTGTCCTACTACCCAGTATGTCTATGTACGTGACAAATAAAACTCCTTGTATCCTTGTAGCATTTGCAGTGGTATCCCACATTAGCTGGCACCTTCTGGTCATCTTTCAAATTGAAAGCCTCTAGGGCCTCATGGGACAGGACCACCCACCATGTCAGACCAGGGCTGTAGCCTATGGTTCAGACCCTTCAATGCATTGATGGAAAGACAAGTATGCGCAATTCACTTGACAAAATGGAATTTATTTATTAGAACCATCATTTGTATTATCATAATTGGGTTTTTTTTTTAAGTCACTTAACCAAACAAAATGATTGGAAACACTAAGATGAGGATCATTCGTCCAAGACTTAAGAAGGCTACATAAAAGACTTTTAAAGGAGAACTTTGGTTTAAAATGAAAATTGGCATGTTAAAACATCATACCGAGTTGGTATGTGTACGGAGGAGCAAAATTGATTTAGCCTGTTGCATTCAGAGTTTAACTATTTTTTATCGTTTGTCCCAGAAGGCTAACAGAAGGCTAACAATGCCTTCTGGGTCAAACTATAAAAAAATAGTTAAACTCTGAATGCAACAGGCTAAATCAATTTTGCTCCTCCGAACACATACCAACTCGGTATGATGTTTTAACATGCCAATTTTCATTTTACACCAAAGTTCTCCTTTAAAAGCCGTTTTCTCAAAATGAGTTTTTTGTCATTTTCCAGTGCACATTTCTCAGCTTGTGTAGCACCTAGGCACAACAAACTTTCTAGTTGTACACATAGCAGTATTCTGAAGATATTTACAGAGGGATTTGTGGATAAATTGTTTCTGATTTGCCAGATTTATGTGTCATTTTAGCTAAAAAAATCATGGCGAAAATAGGGTTTTTTAAGGCTATGGACAGTACATTTTGATTTCCTGGGTAATGAAAGCAGATATCCTTAAATCCCTCTGTATTTTTTTTTTTTTGATCTTGCATATGAACAAAATGAAAAAAAGAATTATATACAAACATACTGCATATTTAATGAGATGACGGCCAATTTGCATAATTAAATATGCAAATTTCAAAAACTTGTAATACATTTTTTTTTTCAGACTTATGTAAGCAATCAACTGATAAAGTTTCATGGTGATATCTACTATTTTGAAATTTTACCCTATTCACCTGTAGTGTCTCGCCTTAAATTCACAATTTTGCGGTCCGGCCCACCACCTACTGAAACCATTTTGGAAACATTATTTTTAAGGTAAAAAAACCACCTAGAGTTGGTTTAAATTGTTTTGATGGAAATGACATGTCCAGTTCGCCCAGTTGTGTAATTACCCCCTAGCCGAGCACAGCACTGATAAAACATGCGGAATAAATCTTAACATTTGTAATTCTTACCTGTCCAACCCCACCTTATATTATCACTGTAATCATTTACACCATTATGTTACTGCTATCTGCACTCTATCTGTTTTACTTTTATCTGTTAATTATCAATTGCACTATAATATCAAGACAGTCCATCTGTTTTTTTAGCTGCCTACTGCACATATTGGAATAGGTGGGTGAAAATGCCGTGATACCTCCATCTATTTATGCTGTCAGTCACACCAGTCACTTTATTGTCATACCTGCTGCTGATATGTGCCTGTTTACCTCCAGGCTTTGCACAAGTCTATGCACAGTCTATGCAACTTTTTACAGACAGTAGCTCATATTAGTTATTGTTCAGTCTATGTTAATTCTTGTACTTAGTAGTTTTTATAGTAGTTTTATTGTACATATCTCTCCTTGTTTATTTATGTGTGCACATTATGGGGAAGCTTGTAATCTCATTATACTTGTATAATGACAATAAAGGCATTCTATTCTATTCTACCTACAGTGTGTACATGTTATATAACTGCCATGCTAGACGTACTCATACATTCAGTTGTTTGTGGGCTTCATTGTTAAGGCTGCTATGCAGATGTGCTCAAGTTAAGACTGCACTTTAAATCTTTCTCTTTTAAAAGAAATGAAATGAAACTCATTCCAACCTCGAGTAACACAAATTCAATGATCACCACTAGTCGAGAGATGAAGGGGAAAAAAACCCAGCATTTAATATTTTAACATTTACAATCAGTATAGACATTGGCTACACCCTCCCGGGAGTGACAGCTGGCGGTTGATCGATGGCGGACGGGGGTCAGGCAGAAGAGAGGTGGGTCCAGGGGCAGCAGGGTGAGGCTGCGTGCTACATGTACTTCAGGAAGCCAAACGTGCTCTTGATGAGCTCCTCGCGAGGGCGGAGGTTGTACAGCTCCTCGTTGGTCGGGCTCACCCAGCGCTCCGTGTAAAACACACTCTCTCCCACCTACAGCACACACAAACAACAGGCGCAATGGGTGACGGCTAACAAGCAGACTCCGAGCTACGTGGGACAAACTGCCACAGTTATAGCTGTTCCCCATAGACATCTTTTGCATATACAGGGGTTAGACAAAATAATTGGAACAGTGGAAATTTCACTTTAGTATTTCAATGACCTATTGTGTCAAGAATATTGATTCAAATTTCATTATGGGAGTTTATATCCATTGTAGATAGGTTTATTTAACTATTTGACTGTATATTTGTAATTCTTTTTCAAATTGTAGCAAAATTGAAGTTAAAATGCATGACCTAACAGTTTGAAAAAGGGCAAATTGTTGGAGCTCGTTTGGCAGGAGCCTCGATCCCCAAGACAGCTGAACTGCTTGGTTTCTCGAGAGCTACCATATCAAGGACTATGACAGAATTCAAGAAGCAGGGAAAAAAAATCCAGCAACCGGCGTAATTCCGGCCGGTCTACCAAATGTACTGACAGGGACACAACGTGCATTAAAACGCATTTTGGGAAGGAATCATCGGATTACTGATGCCAAAGTGACTGCTGAGTTGAATCAACATCAGTGTAGTCCAGTTTCGACCAGAACTGTTGGCCGTGAGCTCGGCTGGAGGAGGTCCAACTCCATATTAAATAAACTTTCTTTGAATTTAACAAGTGTTCTAATTATTTTGTCTAACCCCTGTACTCTTACCTTCCAGCCAGGGACATCCTTCATGATAACGGCCTCTTCCTCAAGATTCTCCCGCATCACTCGTAGGGACCTAGCAGACAGACAGGGCAGAGACCCATTAAAACAGAGCCACAAGCAGGAGAAATAAACACAATATTGTAAACAAGCCATTGCGAAAGGCGCCTTTTTTATGTTAGTTCAAATAGTACTGGCTTACCAAAATGCAACATGAAAACGTAAGGGATCTGGACTCACCTGCGATCAGATTCCGCTTGAAGGAGTGGTAAGAGGGCTATACGGGTCTCCAGATCCTCTATGAGCAACTTCCTGCCCGCACACACACACGGAAAGAGAGGGAGAGAGAACAAGTACCGAGAAGATAGTGAGGTCACTACTTTTTTCCCTCCGCTATCACACACGCGATACTAAATCAACATTCATCAACCGATGACACAAATTCTAGCAGCCATCAGTAAAATAGACTTTCGTTAGCCTAAGTGCCGTGATGGTGCGCACTGACCTCCTCTCTCGGTTCCACTTTGCGATCCTCCAGTATCCAAAAATCATGATCCCGATGCCAATACCAAACATAGTATAACCTGGAAGTCCCAAGTATATTCGATCATTATGAAACGCATAACAATACACATATACACCGAGAAAGCACACAGCACAGTAGATAGCGGTAGCGTGATAAAACGAGCACGTTACTATGATACGGATAAACTACTGAACATTCAGGCACTTTACCAACTGCGTATTACTGCTGGTCATTTCCTGACAGAATCTTCAGCTGTAAAAATGTGAAAGATTGCGTTGCAGTACAACTCAACTCTAAACACTGGCTGTATGTACTTAAATTAGCTGGCTAGGCAGAGAAAAGCTGAGTTCCTGTTCATTTTTGCTGTTAAATATGTTCATATTTCTCACGAACGTGCTGAGAATAACAACATATGCTAATTTATCTGATGATGAAGCAAGAATGGAAGTGTATATACTGGGGATCAACAAAATAACATGTTTATAGCAGCTAACGTTAGCTCGCAGCAGCCCTTGCTAAAGCTTTGCTGGCTGCCAACAAATGTTTCGCGTGTTTGCCCTCAGATCACGTATGGCGCCCTTTATATTATACACACATAATACTCACCGGAGAACCCCCGAGCGGGCAGATTTCTCTTATATTGAATGGGTCCATAACCTCCCGGAGGAGGCATGTCCTGCATCACCTTGGAGGACGCCATCTTTCTCCCTACTCAACAGTCAACATCGACGACTATACAGCGACTTTTGGAGGTACACCTTTAGCCTTTCGCGCCCTCTGCTGATGTGGAGTAAGTAGGCAGTCAGGCTTTCAAGGAGGAAAAAAAAAACACTTGATGGACAAACTGTGTTTTTGCATCATTATATTCATTTGACATGGGACCTGAACCAGAGTCCCATAGGCCATCTTTGTTTGCTAGCCACAGTAACGTATTCCACCTTTATGTTTGCTACCGAGCCATTTCATTCATTTAATCAGGTCTTCTTTTTTTACTATAGAACTAGATCACTTCGTTCTTCTGCGTGATCCAAAGCTTTTTATGATTCCCAGGAGAACAGCTTCATCTTCCTGGACTTGAAGCACCAGCCCATGGAGGCATGAGGGAGATGCATGGATCTGCTATGAAGAAGGGGAAGTGGTGCTGTGAGACTTTAGTAAAGTGAGCACTTAGTGAGGTTGTTGAGCACAAGTCGGCAAGAAAGGATGACATGGTTTGTACTGTAGGTTACTGAATCTTACTTCCAAACAATGTGGGTACTCAGCCTTTCTTCTTTCTATACAGTTTGGATGGTACCTTCGCAATAACCACTTCACATCACCCTGATTTGAAGTCTACCGAGCTGAGCAGAGAGTTTGTCATACAGCTGAGCATGAGTATGCTTCTCCCCCACTCACAACTTTCTCAGGAAATGAAGCAATGTGGGCTAGAGAGACAGAGCAGAGCCACAGGTACAATTAAGAGAAGATGGATGAGCATGGTTCGAATTAGAGGGGGTGCTGTCGGGTACGGTACCCCCCAAAGAGACAAAAATAGCAGGGTTGTCGGTTATGGGTAAAGACATTCATGTAATTAATGTAAAATGCAAAAGGTAGTATCCCCCATAAAAGCAGTCCAGGTACTAACCAGATTACAAAAGTCAGAAGCCATTACTCTATGTACAAGCTGAATTAACATGTGGTGGTCGTTTGGATGCACAACTTGTGCACTGAAATGTCAGTTCATGTTATAGCCAGTATCTCACACCACAACGCCAGTATTACGCTCCCCAAAGGTTTTATTTAATGTGATGTGTCAGTCACGTGGCCTTCTTCAGACATCTACCTAAAAATTTGAAAAGTAAAACAAAGTATCGTAGATAAATAAAAACATGGTATTTAGTGAATGGCTGCAATTTCGCATAATAAAATATTTTTATATCTTCATATATTTTTAATAGATGAAGCAAGGAAACAATAACCTGTGTATGAAATAGCATTGAAAATGAATGTGGGTCATTTGTGACCAGTGTATACAGTCCTAATGTTTCTGACAGATACAGGGGTTAGACAAAATAATTGGAACAGTGGACATTTCACTTTAGTATTTCAATGACCTATTCTGTGAAGAATATTGATTCAAATTTCATTATGGGAGTTTATATCCATTGTAGATAGGTTTATTTAACTATTTGACTGTATATTTGTAATTCGTTTTGAAATTGTAGAAAAATTGAAGTTAAAATGCATGACCTAACTGAGTTTGAAAAAGGGCAAATTGTTGGAGCTCGTTTGGCAGGAGCCTCGATCACCAAGACAGCTGAACTGCTTGGTTTCTCAAGAGCTACCATATCAAGGACTATGACAGAATTCAAGAAGCAGGGAAAAAAATCCAGCAACCGGCATAATTCCGGCCGGTCTACCAAATGTACTGACAGGGACCGACGTGCATTAAAACGCATTTTGGGAAGGAATCATCGGATTACTGATGCCAAAGTGACTGCTGAGGTGAATCAACATCAGTGTAGTCCAGTTTCGACCAGAACTGTTGGCCGTGAGCTCGGTCCAACTCCATATTAAATAAACTTTCTTTGAATTTAACAAGTGTTCCAATTATTTTGTCTAACCCCTGTAAACCCTAACAATAAGATGCACACTGACTTGTGGACGTCTGTAGCCACTTTGAGGACTAATAAAACATGTTCTACTACACTGAGAAGAAATGATGTTCGTTCAGAATATAACAGGAGACAAAACGCAGACCAAAAATGAAAGGGTTAAAATGATTTTTATTGTCACTTTTTTTTAAATATATCCAGAAAGAAAGAAAAAAGCCAAGAAATCAAAATAAAAAAACAAATCGGACCCTTGATGTTGTTTATCTGCCCAGGAGAGAAGCCCAGGCCTTTCTGTTTATGCTACGCCGAAAAACAGTGCCTGTCACCTGGGGCAACGGAATGGTGTGACATCATTGGACAGCAGCAGCCAGCATAGTGTATTTCTCTCTCTGGGATTGGATAAGGGCTAGCCAGAAAAAAAGCTGTGATTGGCTTGAGAGAGGGCATGTAACGGTTCAGCAACATGACACACGCGCAGATGGCCTAGTCTAAGTGGACACAGGATTAGTACAGGCGACAGACACGAACTAACCCAACCACAAAGCTCTGTGCCGCGGGGTTTGGCTGCTGCCTGTGCCATTACCCATCTTCGCCCATGCAGCATCCTCTACACACGCACGCACACACACACGCACACACACACACACACACACAGACCAATGGGGGTCTATTCTGAGCAACACCAGAGGAGGGCACTGTTCGAGAGAGGTGTAGCCAAGACAAAAGAATTCACTGCAGTCATTGGAGAGGGGTGGGTGTGTGTGTGCAACAGCATTCACTGCAGTCACTGGGGAGGTGTGTGTGTGTGTACACAGAAGGCAGATGCACACCTGCACCCCGTCTCATCCACCCCCTCACCTGTCCTGGCAGCCAGGAGTGACGACACTAAGACAAACAAAAGAAAAGTCTGCCCAATCACTCCACATCACAAATCAGAACTCAATAAATGTGGCATAGAGGGCCCATGACTTAAACAACAACAGAAATGCCTAGGCAAAACTCAAAAGAGAAACAGAACAATATACAGGGGTTAGACAAAATAATTGTAACGCTTGTTAAATTCAAAGAAAGTTTATTTAATATGGAGTTGGTCCTCCTCCAGCCGAGCTCACGGCCAACAGTTCTGGTCGAAACTGGACTACTCTGATGTTGATTCAACTCAGCAGTCACTTTGGCATCAGTAATCCGATGATTCCTTCCCAAAATGCGTTTTAATGCACGTCGTTCCCTGTCAGTACATTTGGTAGACCGGCCGGAATTACGCCGGTTGCTGGATTTTTTTCCCTGCTTCTTGAATTCCGTCATAGTCCTTGATATGGTAGCTCTCGGGAAACCAAGCAGTTCAGCTGTCTTGGTGATCGAGGCTCCTGCCAAACGAGCTCAAACAATTTGCCCTTTTTCAAACTCAGTTAGGTCATGCATTTTAACTTAAAATTTTCTACAATTTCAAAAAGAATTACAAAATACAGTCAAATAGTTAAATAAACCTATCTACAATGGATATAAACTCCCATAATGAAATTTGAATCAATATTCTTGACACAATAGGTCATTGAAATACTAAAGTGAAATTTCCACTGTTCCAATTATTTTGTCTAACCCCTTGTATCTACACGGTGGCCACAAGCATCCATTCCAATGACCTTTGACCTCACTGATCGTTGCTTGAAGTGTGGACCCATGAGAAACCGAACAGTGGGCCCCACCATCCATATTATGTGTATGACACACACAACCAGTCTGAGTCGAGGCCGCCTCCCCGACACACACACACAGACACACACACACACACACACACACAGACCAATGAGATCTGTTTGGAGGCACTGCGGCCCACTACAAAGGTCCATCTGTACCGCGCAAACAGGGCTTAGAAAAAACCAAACACCAATCAATAACAAAAAAAACAACAGATAGAGCAGAACAGCTTGTGAGGATCTTGTGCCATGGATGAGGAGCCTTTGAAATCTGCATCTTAAAAACTCTTAAGACTTTCTTGTTTGTTTTTAGAGAACAATCCAGTGATCGGGGTTGGAAATGGCCGACCAACCACAAAGCAACAGGAAGTCCCAAACGCGGACTCTGGCACAGCCTAGCCCACACGCTAAATTACGAATCCTACTATGGCGACGCCACAGTGAGCCAAACTCGGCTTCTGATTGGGTGGAGATTTAGTGAAGACCAAGTATTCTCGCTGTAGACTAAAGGTAAGTGCTGCCCCTTTTATTTTATTTTCAGTAATAATAGTATTGTTTAAGATATTTTAGATATTTGTATGTCTAGGGTTAAGGTTAGGGTTAGGGTTAGGGTTTAGATTATCTCTATCTTTTACAGTATTTACAGTTATCCTTTGGCAGCTTCCGCGTTTCAGTCTGGCGTTGAAGTTCGACCAATCAGAAGCCGAGTTTGGCTCACTGTGGCGTCGCCATAGTAGGATTCGTAAATTCGCAGCCCACACCCGCTGGCAGTCATGCCAAGCTGGGTCAGAGGTCACGTAAACCCCACCCCCAGAGTCTATAGGTTCATGTTGTCTTGATGTCATTTCCTTTTTGTTAGGGGAAGCCAGCTGGGTAAGGTGTGTGTGTGTAAGTGTATCTGCGTGTGTGTGTATGTGTGAGAGTGTGTGTATCTGCGTGTGTGTGTGTGTGTATGTGTGTGAGTGTGTGTGCATGTGTGTGTGTGTATCTGTGTGTGTATGTGTGTGAGTGTGTGTGAGTGTGTGTATCTGCGTGTGTGTGTGTGTGTGTGTGTGTGTGTGTATGTGTGTGAGTGTGTGTATCTGCGTGTGTGAGTGTGTGTGCATGTGTGTGTGTGTATCTGTGTGTGTGTGTGTATCTGCGTGTGTGTGAGTGTGTGTATCTGCGTGTGTGTGAGTGTGTGTATCTGCGTGTGAGTGTGTGTGTGTGTGTGGTGCAAAACCACTCTGGGGTCCTGTGACAATTCAGTTAGGGTCTAGTCAGAGACACACACACACACACACACACACACGCATGCGCACGCGCACAGCAGTTTTTAGGGGAGTTCTTCATACTCATGACTGAGCTGCAACTGAAGGTCCCATGTGACCAGATGTTGTGGAAGCCCTTTACAGTCTTTAGACTTTTGTAATGTCTCACTATTTTCTGTTTCATAATTTTAGGGCGCTTTCACACCTATTTTTGTTCTGATACAAACCCTAAACCAATACAGATTCTTGACATTGTTCCGGGATCGTTTTGTGTTCACACAGCACATTTTTAGAACGGAACAAATGATGTAAAGTTTGTAAACAAACACACGTGCGATGAAATCCATTCCATTCTAACCTACGCACTAGGCTAAGCCGTACTCTCATTCGTTACATTTTAAAGGCTTCCCGCCTAGCCTACTACTATAGCTAAATAACTATCTCGAAAATGGATCGTAAGCTGATAATACTAGCTTTTGTTGTAGTCCTTTGGATGGCATACCAATGTGTAGGCCTATGTTATCAAGAATACATTCAATTTGAGCGTGAGACTACGTCTCGAAAATAATGACACACCTTATGAGGAGATGCGCTGCCAACAGAAGATACCGCAGGAGAAGACGAGCTCTTATTAATTTACACAACCAAAATTACATTGTACTGTACAGTGAAAATAACGTGATATCCCACTACACTGGCCCGATAGCTTTCACACTGTAAACGAACCGTTCTAGAGATCGATAGAAAAGGGGCCGAGAACACCCCCTCCAAGCGGTCTGGATCGGTTTATTTTGTTCCGGAACAGAGTACAATTGTTGCTTTGACATATGCCCAATCGAACTGATCCCGAGGAGCAAGCGATCCATGTTCCGTTTCAAAGAGCTAGGTGTGAAAGCGCCCTTACATTTTTGATTCTTTCTCTCTTGCATGTCCTTCTATGTATTGTGACCTCACTGTATTTCTCCCAGCATCCTTTTATTTTAAACCAGTGACAAATTAAAAAAAAAAAATATGTACATTTAGACTGTCCCAAACAAGTCAGCAGGACGCCAGAACCAATGATATGCATGGCTGCTCTAAAAAAAAAAAAAGAATTAAATAAAAGAAATAAAAACAATTCTAATCACACACTGGACAAGCCCCTCTAACATGTATCCACGCCCCTCTAACATGTATCCACGCCCTTCTTTGGTGGATGGGGGCGTGGTCTGCATACACCGGGGTGTGGTCAGGACACAGGAGGGTGGGGCCCCAGACGCTTATCACCTGCTCTGGCTGGGGGGGTGGCGCCTGGGGCAGCTGCTAATGTCTGCTGAGTGCAAAGGATTGTGGGTGATGGAGGACTGCGCTCGCTAAAATTCCTTGCTGAAGAGATGAGATCACGGCATTTCTCCTGGTGGGGGGTGGGGGGGGCGGTATGGCAGGGAGACACAGCTGGGGGGATTGCAGGGCCGTGAGGGACACGCGATGGCGAGGAGCGGGATCATTTCCAGGTGTTGGCGGTTTGGGAGAGGGATCGGGAGGGGAGCATATCCAGCAGGTACTCTCGCTGGCGCTCCACAGATGACGACGACGTCTTGTGTACCGACAGGCTGGGGTTCACGTAAGCCATGGTGACACCTGTGTACAAATACACACACACACACACACACACAACAGAACACAGAGACATGCACACAACAAATAGTCATACAGGGGTTAGACAAAATAATTGGAACACTTGTTAAATTCAAAGAAAGTTTATTTAATATGGAGTTGGACCTCCTCCAGCCGAGCTCACGGCCAACAGTTCTGGTCGAAACTGGACTACACTGATGTTGATTCAACTCAGCAGTCACTTTGGCATCAGTAATCCGATGATTCCTTCCCAAAATGCGTTTTAATGCACGTTGTGTCCCTGTCAGTACATTTGGTAGACCGGCCGGAATTACGCCGGTTGCTGGATTTTTTTCCCTGCTTCTTGAATTCCGTCATAGTCCTTGATATGGTAGCTCTCGAGAAACCAAGCAGTTCAGCTGTCTTGGTGATCGAGGCTCCTGCCAAACGAGCTCCAACAATTTGCCCTTTTTCAAACTCAGTTAGGTCATGCATTTTAACTTAAATTTTGCTACAATTTGAAAAAGAATTACAAATATACAGTCAAATAGTTAAATAAACCTATCTACAATGGATATAAACTCCCATAATGAAATTTGAATCAATATTCTTGACACAATAGGTCATTGAAATACTAAAGTGAAATTTGCACTGTTCCAATTATTTTGTCTAACCCCTGTATGTAATGGTTCTGAGGCGTGCTATTATGGTGGGCCACGAAAACATGCACACATTAATTAACATGACCCCTGACCTGCGAAGTCCAGCCTTTTACACACAGTTGCAGAAATGAGGAAGGTTAGGAGTAGTGGTGGGCATAGATTTTTTTTTAATCTAGATTAATCTCGCTGTAATCATAAAATTAATCTAGATTAATCTAGATTAAAGTGGCTCATTTGAATTCTGCCGAAGGCATCCGCGCTAAAATATATAGGTAGGTATGCATCTGCGCTAAAATATCAAGGTGAAAGCAGAGAGTGTTGAGGGAGGGAGAGTCGCCAACAGCCGTTTACTTCCGTGTTCTATTTTCGCAAGGGGGAGGGGGGGAAATCCCCCTTTATGCAGTGCAGAGCAGATTCTAGGTTCGTTTTATTGGAATGAATAGGACACATGTGGAGTTTACCTAATAAATTAGTCATTACGTTTTTCTGGAGTTGTTAAGAGTTTTTTGGAATCATGTGTCACAATCTGCAACTATTTGTAATAATTTCAAGCCTAATAGTGTAAGTTGTTACTGTTTGGATTTTGAGAAAATTAGCTTTATTTCAGGTCAGGCAGCAACCACTTACTATGTGGTTGTTAGCGCGCTAACGCTAGCGAACTACGCTAACGTAATGTTTTAAATTGAAAGCTGTCACTTTACTCACTAACACCCACCTAAATACTGTTACTGGTTATAGTGTAAGCAGACAAAGTAATATAAAGTTATAGGGTTACAGCAATGTATTAAATTCAAGGTGAGTCCAATCGCTGTTAGCGTTTAGAACATGGTGTTGTCATAGTTACTACCATTCACTTGAATGAGCTAGAGCTAGTTCGTTAGCTTGCTAGCTCGCTTTACAGACACACTACATTTTTTTCTAAGAGTTCGAAATAGGAATTTGTTGGCATTTTGGTCCCATAGTAACGTATTATGTTGGTTTATCTTTGTAGAATCTGAGATCTTTGGTGAAAGTCATCATAGTTTGTGTAGTATAGACCCAGCTCCCAACCCAACTTTGAGAATAGATTAACGGCGATATTTTTTTCATCGCCCGATAAGAGTCTCACGTTAACGCAGCACGTTAACGCCGATAACGGCCCACCTATAGTTAGGAGTGAGATTTCAAGGAACGCAACAGCACAGTGTCAATTTATCAAACTATTGCATGGCCAGGTCAAACAAAAGCATGCACACAGGCACAAATACTCACATACACACAAATTCTCTTTCTGTCTTTCACACACACACACACTAACACTGCTGAGACTGTTTAGGTCTCAGCTGTATGCTTCAGCAAAATTTCAAAGGGTGACACCGTTGCTCATGCAAGAGAAGAGAAGGGAGTTGCAGACTCCGGGCCATATCAGGGCCAAATCAGGGCCACATCAGGGCTACAACAGTGATTTGGGTCTGCAGCTCCCCAGGAGGGGGGGGGGGGGGGGGGGGGGGGAGCAGTGTGAAAGAGCCCAGCATGAGTTGGAGGAAAAGTATTTGACAGTTCACATCTCTAATTTATTTGACTGATATTTAGATTTTCCTTTTTTTTGGATTCATGTTTTGATTTTCGTGATTCACATGAATATTACTGATCCATCACATTGGCTGAAGTTAAGGGCACGTGTATGTGTATGTGTCTGTGTCTGTGAAACTCTTGTGGCGCCTTTGAAGCAGAAGCCCACCACCACCTCGTCGACTGAGGACAGAGAACAGAGGCCACCTCCACTGTGTGTGTGTGTGTGTGTGTGTAAGAGTGTGTGTAGGGTGTGAGAGAGAGAGTGTGTGTGTGATTGTGTGAGAGAGTGTGTGTGTGTGTATGTGTGTGTGTGTGTGTGAGAGAGAGAGAGAGAGAGAGAGAGAGTGTGATTGTTTGAGAGAGTGTGTGTGTGTATGTGTGTACATATATATATATATATATATGTGTGTGTGTGTGTGTGTGTGTGTGTGAAGGCTGAGGGGACTGGGGGTGAAAAGCACAGCACAGATCTCCTATCTGTCCACACAGGGCGAAAGAGAAGTAAACTGAAATAAAGAAATAAGTAAATGAATACAGCTGTCTGAAGATTATCTCTAATTAGTACATTATATTTATTATATTACATTCTTTATTTATTTATTTATTTTGGCAGCCCCATTGAAAACAATAGGCAATGGCTAGTCTGGTTTCAGCTAACTTTAGCCTAGTAACTACCAGCATAAACATGTATTTTCCATTGCTACAAATCAGCTAATATTACTGGAAACTCACAAGAAATACAAACACTGACTAAAAACTTTTAGGATTTTGTTCAGTTTTATCCACAAACCAATTTAGGTGCAAACCTGCAGTTTGTTTATTAAGCTAACTTCTTGCCTTATCCTATCATCACTCATAACGTCCTATACAGCTGAAAACGCTGTAAATATACACACTGACTCAAACCTTTTCGGATTTATCCTGTTTAATTCCCAAATTATGATGTAAACCTGCAATTCAGTCATGTTTCAGTTCGAGTGACGAGCAAGGTTCCCGAACTACTGTGGCATTTGACACCTCTGACGAGGAGAAGATTGCTGTGTGTGTCGAATTAAGTATATATGGGCGTGCGGCGCTGTGACGTCACTTTTGCGCGCGCACTTCTGCATGCGGCGAGTATACACCTAGCTTGAGACAGACTCCCTCAGGCCACAGTGAGTAGCACCAGTGCTTTGGGGGCAGTGACTAGCAGGCTGCTAGTTGTCTGAGCCATGCAGGGATGATTTTACAGCAAAAGAGGGAGATTTGACCTTGCTGTGTGTGTGTGTGTGTTTATCTGGTGTGGTGTGTGTGTGTGTGTGTGTGTCTAGTGTTGGGTGTATGTGTGTGTGTGTAGAAATTACATTTAAAGCCAAAAGAAGAAAGAAGAAAGATGAAGTAAGCTAAGAAGTTCGGGCTTAGGACCTGTTTACACGAGAACATTTACGGGTAAAAACGACAAAATATTTTATCGGAAGTGCCTTCCATTTACATGGTGACGGCGTTTTCGGGGCCTAAAAACGCAAACATTTGAAACCACCCTCCAGAGTGGAAAAGTTGAATACGCTCCGCCGTAGCGTTTCCGTCTAAACGGCCCAAGACGCAAAACTCTGGTCAGATCAGCTCACGCTGTGTACGTGTTTACGTCACATACATGAGGCAGTACAGGGAAACAAATGGATCCATGCGATTTCCATGCGTCGGACCTTCAAGCTGCTCTAGCAGCTCTAATAAACTTGCAAGAGGCATTCCAGCAAATGTACAGAATTTGTATATATACTATTACTGAACAGAGGAGGATCTGCAACCACCTCTGTCAAATTCTGGATACACTGGTTCGTTGCAGGCGAGCCAGACTGCTATGGACGAGACCTGGGAGAATGTCTACCTAGCCGCCTGGCATGCATAGCCCCATCGAATTCCACACACTTTTGCGTCATCGTATGCACGCAGATTTCCTCCCGAAAACGCTTGTCTAAACGTGGAATAAAAAGTGAAGACGCGACGCCACTTTTGCGTCTTCTGTTCAGACCGTCATCGTGTAAACGTAGCCTTAGTTTCTATCATTTCACACGGGCTCGGGCCGGGTTCAGGCATGCGGGCCAAGTGCGTGATAACTGAATGTCAGGTGATTAGTTTCACTGAGCTTGAGACAGATGTGAAAATGGACGCAGCGAAGGTGAAAAGGAGGCTAGCCTCTGGCAATTGATTTGTTCCAACTTACGTGTTATGTTTGTTTCAACTTTTCACGTTTTGTCATAATAAGTGATGTTAAAATGTATAAATGTCTCATTCTTCACGAAAGACAAAAGATCTGTATGCATATTTGAATATGTCAGGCTACAAATGCGTTCGGGCTTTAGAAAAACTGTCAAGCTCCACGTCCGGGTCGGGCTCGGGCCTTGTCGGGCCTAACTTTTAAGGCCCGATTACAGCTCTACATACAGCGGGACACACATTCAGGGGGAGGGGCCTCTACTCGCCATCAGTCATTCATTGGACATTATTGGGGGGGAGGGGCTTTTGGGTAGTGTTGGTGGTGGTGTTGAGCGGGGCCGTAGTCTACCTGAGCTGACGTTGCTGGGCTTCCTCCACACGGCGGCGTTGCCGTGGCTACCATGGCTCCGCCCCCCGGCGTTGGCGGCGCGCGCGGAGGCGTGCTTACCTGGCCTGGCCACCAGGGCCGCGGCGGCCACCGCGCTCTGCAGCTGAGACGAGGGCGAGAAGGAGTGGTTCACGCCACGCGCCCCCACGCCAGAGGACTGCAGCCCACTACGAGACAGCTGCACCCCACTACGAGACAGCTGCACCCCACTACGAGACAGCTGGCCAGAGGTCTGACATGCCAGGAGGAGAGAGAGAGAGATTATTATTAGTAACATTCCTGCTGACACTTAGGGTGCTTTCACACCTAGCTGTTTGAAACGGAACGTGGATCGCTTGTCCCTCGGGATCGGTTCGATTGGGCATATGTGAAAGCAACAATTGTACTCTGTTCCGGAACAAAATAAACCGATCCAGACCGCTTGGAGGGGGTGTTCTCGGCCCCTTTTCAATCGATCTCTAGAACGGTTCGTTTACAGTGTGAAAGCTATCGGGCCAGTGTAGTGGGATATCACGTTATTTTCACTGTACAGTACAATGTAAATTTGGTTGTGTAAATTAATGAGAGCTCGTCTTCTCCTGCGGTATCATCTGTTGGCAGCGCATCTCCTCATAAGGTGTAGTGTCACATTATTTTCGAGACGGAGTCTGGACTCACGCTTAAATTGAACGTATTCTTGATAACATACACATTGGTATGCCATCCAAAGGACTACAACAAAAGCTAGTATTATCAGCTTATGATCCATTTTCGAGATAGTCGTTTAGCTATGGTAATAGGCTAGGCGGGAAGCCGTTAAAATGTAACAAATGAGAGTACGGCTTAGCCTAGTGCGTAGGTTAGAATGGAATGGATTTCATCGTACGTGTGTTTGTTTACAAACTTTACATCATTTGTTCCATTCTAAAAATGTGCTGTGTGAACACAAAACAATCCCGGAACAATGTCAAGAATCAGTATCGGTTTAGGGTTTGTATCGGAACAAAAATAGGTGTGAAAGCGCCCTTACTTTTTGTCTGACATCAAGAAAAGCAATCAAGAAAGCACACACACACACACACACACACACACACACATACCTGTTTGATGGTGGCGTGGTGGGGGAGGCTGCTGGGGCTGGCCCTGCTGATGGGGTGTTGCGGCTGTGGGAGCGATGGCCGCTTCATCTGTGGCGCCACCTGGTGGCAGAGGAGAAGAAGGACTGAACCACGCTTTAGGGGCCCCACATTTAACTGGACATGGTCTAAGAGGGCCCCTTTTACGGACACTTTCTGTAGCATATTTAAGTACACTCATGAATCATAACCCTGTATATGAACATGTGGAAAAACTGCGTTAAGACTGCCATTTAGGAATTAATTTTAGTAACAGATGACCATTCACACTTGTAGTTTTACTTGTGTAGTTCAGGAGCAAATCATCCTGATACATGTAGCACTTTATACTGCAGTTTGAATTCTAAAAGCAGCTTTATACTTCACCTTATAGTCTGACTTATAGTCCTCATTCCGCAGCTTATATACAGGGGTTAGACAAAATAATTGGAACACTTGTTAAATTCAAAGAAAGTTCATTTCTCCAGCCAGAATTACGCCGTTTGCTAGAGATTTTTCCATTCTTCTTGAATTCCGTCATGGTCCTTTATATGGTAGCTCCCGAGAAACCAAGCAGTTCAGCTGTCTTGGTGATCGAGGCTCCTGCCAAACGAGCTCCAACAATTTGCCCTTTTTCAAACTCAGTTAGGTCATGCTTTTTAACTTCAATTTTGCTACAATTTGAAAAAGAATTACAAATATACAGTCAAATAGTTAAATAAACCTATCTACAATGGATATAAACTCCCATAATGAAATTTGAATCAATATTCTTGACACAATAGGTCATTGAAATACTAAAGTGAAATTTCCACTGTTCCAATTATTTTGTCTAACCCCTGTAGTCCTCATACTGCAGCTTATAGTGTAACTCTGCAGCTTTAAGCTAGGGATATACTCGCCGCGTGCAGAAGTGCGCGCGCAAAAGTGACGTCACAGCGCCGCACGCCCATATATACTTCATTCGACACGCACGGCAATTCTGTCCTCGTCAGAGGTGTCAAATGCCACAGTAGTTCGGGAACCTTGCTCGTCACTCGAAGTGAAACATGACTGAACTGCAGGTTTACATCATAATTTGGGAATTAAACAGGATAAATCCGAAAAGGTTTGAGTCAGTGTGTATATTTACAGTGTTTTCAGCTGTATAGGACGTTATGAGTGATGATAGGATAAGGCAAAAAGTTAGCTTAATAAAGGAACTGCAGGTTTGCACCTATGTTGGTTTGTGGATAAAACTGAACAAAATCCTAAACGTTTTTAGTCAGTGTTTGTATTTCTTGTGAGTTTCCAGCAATATTACCTGATTTGTAGAAATGGAAAATACATGTTTATGCTGGTAGTTACTAGGCTAAAGTTAGCTGAAACCAGACTAGCCATTGCCTATTGTTTTCAATGGGGCTGCCGCGCGCAAGTTACAAAAAAAAAAAAGAGGTGCACGCACGGCAAACCTGCGCTTGAGAACGCCGCGCCAGATGTGCACTGACGTCATTTCGACGTCACTTTTGCGCTTTTGCGCACCACTGCGAGTATATCCAGGCCTTTATACTGCAGCTTATAGTCCAACTCTGCCCTGACCATTACCAGCTGCTCTGCCTTGACCACGTGCATGGTGCTGCTGGAGGAAGAGGTCTGCTGTGGCGAGGAGGAGGAGGAGGAAGATGAGGAAGAGGACGTCTGCTGCAGGATGCGCTGCTCAATCTCCTGCTCCTGCTGCAGAGCCTTGACGAACGCCGCCTTCAGCCGATTGGTGTGCTCTGCCTTCAGGGCCTTCTTCTGATTGGACGACATACACTGTTCGCACAGGACAGCCCCGCCTCTGTCCCGCCGCCAACGGCAGGTGAAGTCGGTCTGGCACTGGCTGCAGGTGAAGGGCTCCTTGGAGGACGGCAGCTCCTTGGAGGACGGCAGCTCCTTGGAGGACGGCAGGCCCTGCTTGGCTGGTGGAAACACAAAGGGGAGGCGAACATCATCAGTAATACTCCCTCCCTCCTCAGGCCTGCGGGACAGCATACGTGTGTGTGTGTGTATATGCATGTGTATGTGTATGTGTGTGGGCATTTGTGTGCCTATGCATGTATGTGTGTATTAGGGCTTTGACTCCGAACTTCGTTATTGGAATATAATTCGAATATTTAAAAAAATAGAGATATTCGAATGGCAGCCCTTAATATTCGAACCTGTTATGGGTATTATTTTTTGTAAATATGTTTGTGTGTAAACGTTGTTTTAAATTCTGGTGGTGAAGTTGTGAATCGCGAGCTCATTACGGTATTATTATCATCTGGGCTCCTGTAGGTGAGGCTAGCGTCCTGGTTCGCGCCTATTTTGCATACCAAAACAATAGCCAGCAACAAGCGCGCCTGACGAGGAGTTTTAAATTTACACCCCTGACAAGCAAGAGTGCGGCGCTTGATACCACACTGTGTGGCGCTACTTTGGCTTCCCAAAGCAAGAGGGAAAATCACGAGGGAGAACAAAGTGACATGTCTGACTGTTAATTAAAAAACAGTCATCACACCATGTTGTTCTTTCAAAAACATTATTGACTAGGTGCACGAAAGATTCCTGTAAGCTCGTGTATTTCCAATGGAGCATTAACTGTGTTGTAACAACATCTTCTGTTATATTCCGTTCATTACATCTTCACTCCGACACTGAATATCTTGTTTGCTCAATAATAACCATGCATATTTAACACGCATAAATATTTAGCCTTTCGTTCACGTAGTCTATTGACATTGACTGATACACTGCCAACGTAAGTTTGATACCAATATAGGTCTTACTGACGGCACTCAATGGTCAAAATATTATTAACAAATATTCGAATATTATTCGAAAATTAATATTCATTGTGTGTGCGTGCGTATGCATGTATGTGTGTATGTGTGCGCGTGTGTGTGCGTATGCATGTGTTTGTGTGTGTGTGTGTGTGCGTATGCATGTGTGTGTGTGTGTGTGTGTGCGTATGCATGTGTGTGTGTGTGTGTGTATGTGCATATGCATATGTGTGTGTGCGTTTGTGTATATGTGCGTATGCATGTGTATGTGTGTGCATATGTATGTGTGTGTGTGTGTGTGTGTATGTCTATGTGCGTATCTATGTGCGTATGCATGTGTGTGTGTGTGTACCTCGGCCTAGGTCCAGTAGGGTCTGCACCACCTCCTCCAGCCCCACCAGGTAGATGAACTCGTTGTTGGCGGCAGAGGGCAGGAAGTTGAGTTCAGGGGCGGGGGGCTTGGGGGGCGGGATCTCGAGCAGCGTCTTCTCCAGCTGCTTACGCAGCGCCAGCTTCGCCGCCGCCTGCCGACTCGCTGGGGAGTCCGCCTGGTTGCCCACGGAGACCCCCACGACGCCGCATGTCGACTGTGAGCTCGCTGATGACTTCATGTTAGTCGGACTGGACTGAGATTTCCATAGTGACGCGAGGGAATGAAATAAACAAATATCATTAAAGGAGAACTTTGGTGTAAAATGAAAATTGGCATTTAAAAACATCATACCGAGTTGGTATGTGTAGGGAGGAGCAAAATTGATTTAGCCTGTTGCATTCAGAGTTTAACTATTTTTTATCGTTTGTCCCAGAAGGCTAACAATGGAAGTGGTAGGTGCCCTTAGATGAAGCATGACGACTACGCTATTTTTAAACCATTAAAACAGCTCGAAGAAACTCCACACTCCATCGGTAGTACAACAAAGGCCCTGACATTAAAAACAAGGCACTGAGAGCTTTGTAAGTGTACACAACATTTATTAATAAAACAGTTTTGACAAGCAGTACCTTGCTGTAGTTTCTCGTCGCCGCCATGATGAAAGATTGACGAACACGAACCAGCAGGAAGAATAGGAGGAGAGGTAGTACAATCAACTTGTTTGGACTTTCATCATGGCGGCAGCGAGAAACAACTGCAAACGACTGCATGTAAGAACAGCTTTTTAAATAAACGTTGTGTACATTTACAATATTCTCAGTGGTTCGTTTTGAATGCCAGAGCCTTTGTTGTACTACCAATGGAATGTGGAGTTTCTTCGAGCTGTTTTAATGGTTTAAAAATAGCGTAGTCGTCATGCTTCGTCTAAGGGCACCTACCACTTCCATTGTTAGCCTTCTTCCCATCATGCCCCCTGTGTTCCCATCATGCTCCCCGGGTGACCCTCAGGAGAGTGGTCTTTCTGCACACTGGCCACGCACATCAATGAAAATGGCCCAAGAATTTTAAGGAAAAAATACTGAACTTGATCTTTGAAGATTATATTGCAAATCCAATATCCCTAGTGTCTATAACAGGGGTACTCAAATAGGAATGATGGGCCATTTTTTTTTTTGGGCCATTTATTGAGAATGTGTATGATGCATACCATAACAAAGTAACGCATATATTTTGACATTTCCTTTTCATTGAAAACAATAGTATAAGGGCCTACTTAAAATAAAAGCATACTTTCCATTTGGGCACAAATAACTAAATAAAATAAAATAAAACAATTAATAATAATAAATCAGAACAGTTCGCGGGCCAGAAATAGACGCTATTTGAGTATGGGGGGTCTATAACCACATGCCCCCCACATAATCTCCCCCCCCCACACACACACACACACACACACACCCGTGCTCCCACCTGTGGGATGTTGACGAGCAGGCTGGTGGTGGGCACGTTGGCCGTGCGTATGAGGCCGCCGGACTGCAGCAGCTTGTGGCCCTGCGCGGCGCTCACAGAGGCCTGGGGGGCCAGCAGCAGGGGGGGCGGCCCGGAGCCCGAGCCAGAGCCAGAGTGCTGCTGCTGCTGGTGGTGCTGGTGCTGCTGCCGGAGGCTCTGCAACTGCTGTGGGGACACCGAGATGGGCTGGGGGGGGGGGGGGGGGGGTGGTCATTAGTAGTGGTGTGTTCAAAATATCGATATGGCAATATATCGTTGCGGGCCTCTTCACGATACACGTTCGTTACGGAGGGATCAGTATCGATATTTCACATTTATTCATCATTCATTCATCATTCAGCATTCATATTTATTTATTGTCACTCCTTTTTACATTTCTTTGTCCTACATTTACATTTACAGCTGAGAGAAGTGTTTTAAAACCAGATCATGTAGATCAACTGTTGTTGTTATTGCCACTGTTTATGAGTTCAAAGGCAGCATTACATTGTAACTGCACTGCAGTCTGGCATTTTTGCTATCCAGCATAATAAAAATATCATTTGGGTATACATATGACTGGTTTCTTAAAAAATGTATGTAAAGTAATGTAAAATATTGGGATATGTATTGCCTTGAAGGTCATGTATTGGGATAAACATGTATCGCAATACGTATCGTATCGTGACCCCTGTATCGTGATACGTATTGTATCGTCAGGTTGTTGGCAATACCCAGCCCTAGTCATTAGTGCGTTAATCTCTGGCCCCGTCCACACGACAACGTTCCTGGATTTTTTTCTTTGCGGGTTAAAAAAAAAGTCGCGTCCACACGACAACGGAGCAGTAAATATTTACGTCCACACGGGAACGTTTTCATTGCAGAAGGTGTGCTGTCCCAGCTTGAGGGGCATGATCAGAAGCGCAATGATTCACTTTAAACATGTAGGCCTAATGTATGTTGATTTTAGCAATGTGCGTTCTAGTTTAGATAGGTCGGATGCAGCGACAGTTGCCCTTTTTTAGAAAGCATAACGTGAAAAGCATTTGTTGGGCTGAACTAGCGATGTATACAAAAAACATCCTGTAGTTCAATGTCAGAAGGTAGAAACAGTTGCATTACACATAGCCTACACTGCAGACGATTTTTACCCCTAAGTATCCCACAACAACCTGTTTGTAAAAGTTTGATGCTGTTGTGAGATGTCACGTCGTTAAATTGACCCACTTTAAGCGATACGAAGCAGAACATGAAAAAATAAAAGGAGCTGCAAATAAACTTAAATTCGCTTAAATTAAAAAACTTTAATTCGCTTAAAACATGTCAAATGTTGATTTTAGCAATGCGTGTTGTTACTGAAGGGAGCTGAAAGCAGCGACAGTTGCTCTTTAATTAATTAAGAATAATGAAAGCCTACAAGAAGTATTTGTTATAGCCTACTAGCCATACAGACAGTTTAATGTCAAAGGATAGAAACAATTGCAACAACAACAGCCAGCCTACAGTACAAGCTAATCAAATCACAATTTATTCGACAGCAACCAGTTTGTAAAAGTTTGAAGTTTGTTATATGTGCAGCGCAAGGTGAATGGGCGACGACGTCATCGTTTTCAAAAGGATGCGTTTTGCCTGTCCACACGAGAACAAAACGGCGGCGTTGTCAGACTTTCTCACTTTGGAACCCGTTCTCAAAAGTTATCGTTTTCGGTCACCCAAAACGCCGGCGCTGTGTGGACGGAAGGCCAAAACGCAAACAAACTTTACCGTTTTGACCTGAAAACGTTGTCGTGTGGACGGGCCCTCTGTCTGGTCATCAGAGGTGTCAAAAAGTAAAAGAAAGTAGGTTCAGAAAGTAGAAATCCTGCCTCAAATTTGATCCAACCAGCTCTGAATCAGCTGATCGATCGTAATAAATACTCAAGACAGGTAGATCAGCTGCTCAGTGAAGTCACCTGTGTTAGAAGGAAAACGTGGCAGGGATTTTACTTTCTGAACCTACTTTATTCTACTTTCTGACACCTCTGCTGGTCATCTTGGGAGTGCTTGTGTGTTTCATGAACGTGTGTGTGTGTATAGA
>CM050221.1:43287500-43305000 GCA_027475355.1 Coilia nasus | reverse complement strand
TTTCAATGACCTATTGTGTCAAGAATATTGATTCAAATTTCATTATGGGAGTTTATATCCATTGTAGATAGTTTATTTAAAGGCCTAGCGAAATGAAAAAATGCCTCCTAAGTAAACTTCATATATCGATTCTAGGGACATTTTTGTGTTGACTGACGAAATGATGCCACCTTTGGCACAGTAAACAGCGAGAAAACTGGCAAAGAACAGCGCTTAATGCGAACCACTTTTGATCCAACCGGAAGTAGCAGACGATAAGGCCGTGGCGTCACGAGTTGGACACAGATTGTGTTTACATTATGGCTGACCGTACAGTTGACAACGAAGAGAGCGCAGAATTTAGCGATTATTCATCCTCATCCGGCATTTCTGATCCGTTTATTGACGAAGGAGACACAGAAAGGGAAGAGGAACAAACTGAGCAGAGTGAAGAGACTTTACATGGGATAGAACCTTACAGATTCGAGCCTGAAGTTACCTTGTCTAGCCTAGGCATCACCATGATGCTGAGCGTGGCCGCAATCACGGCAATGGGCGATAAATAGGGGGATTAGGCTTTTGTTTGGGTACTTTTAGTGACTCCTATCAGCTGATCAGGGGTCCGTTTCCCAAAACCGTAGTTGCTTAGTTAGCTACTTTGTTGGTTGCAATGCAATTTCCCATTGCCAACCAACTAAGTTGCTAACTGGTTAGCAACTATGGTGTTGGGAAACGCATCCCAGCACTCTCACACGCACAGCCACTCACTCAGGTTACAACCTGATACAACCAGAATGCCACAAATACATCTAGCTTGCTTCCACGCCCTAGCAAAATACTTCAACTACTCTGAAGACCGAAACAGAACTCAATCGGTAATCGCCATGATAAACTTGCCTTTATCCTTCGGGAACAGACATATCGACACCCCTTCGGCGTTTGTGTTGCTGCATCCACCAGCAATACACCGCTTCCCTCCTCCTTTCCTCTTCTCTTTCACTTCCATGACTAACCTTATGGGCCCGATGGACGCAAAATGCGTCCAAATTTACACCCATTCTTCTCTGTTGAAATACTCCGGAACGGTACATCCTACATCGTTGGCTTATCACTGGTCACTTATACCAAACAAAACAACAGAACCAGGGCTTTACAACGTGACCTCCCGCTTATTTTTGTGACCAAGTATCGGCGAGATATTCATATTTAAAGACTCGCCAAAATCTCTCATATTAGCGCTTTGCACATGCATTACTCTAGATGAAATTACTCGCGAACCCGTGATCGGAGAGATAAGACACGCACATCACTACAAACTACAGACCCTCAGCTTTCCAACGACACCAAGTAGCCTACATATTATAACGTTAATTTATCACGTTAAAACAATGGATCAAATATTTGCCATCATTATTTATATAATGACTTGACAAATTTTTACTTCGCCCATTTTAATTATCCAGTTATCAGTCAATGCATAATAGCAGAACTTACCTATTCTACTGCTAGCATGCATTTCTGTCAAGACACCTTTCATTCAGTTTTGAAATTACTGAAAATTTCTGCATAACATCCATAATCCTGTATAATCCTGATATAACATCCTTCATTACATGGAACATATGCCCTTATTTCCGTCAGGCACAGACTACATATTTATCAACATTGATAATCCACTGAATATCCCACCATCATGGTTCTTATATTGCCAGATTCCAGACAATCTCCTCTATTCACATATGAATATATATGCTAACCAGAAAGCCGATAATAATTCAAAAACTTTAGAGAAACTTCGATAGTCGAGACGGAAAACAGCGTAAGTGAATACAAACAGCTCGAGAGCGGTCCAACTCGTGACGTCACACATAGTTCCGGCCACAATGGCCACGCAGAGAAAGAATTCCCCGAGATTTGTCGGCGGGAAGTTCAGAATTCCGCTCTCCTTTTGTTATGCAAAAAGCCGTGACGGCGAATGTCACAGAAAATGGTCAAGGAGTACCTAAACTGTGATTTTGCATGCCATAAGGTGTTGCATTTCACTAGGCCTTTAACTATTTGACCCTGAAAAAGGTCAAATTGTTGGAGCTCGTTTGGCAGGAGCCTCGATCACCAAGACAGCTGAACTGCTTGGTTTCTCGAGAGCTACCATATCAAGGACTATGACAGAATTCAAGAAGCAGGGAAAAAAATCCAGCAACCGGCGGAATTCCGGCCGGTCTACCAAATGTACTGACAGGGACACAACGTGCATTAAAACGCATTTTGGGAAGGAATCATCGGATTACTGATGCCAAAGTGACTGCTGAGTTGAATCAACATCAGTGTAGTCCAGTTTCGACCAGAACTGTTGGCCGTGAGCTCGGCTGGAGGAGGTCCAACTCCATATTAAATAAACTTTCTTTGAATTTAACAAGTGTTCCAATTATTTTGTCTAACCCCTGTATATCATCAACAAGTGAGTGTGTACCAATGCGTGTGTGTGTGTGGGTGTACCATCAGCAGGTCTGTGTCCAGCTGTTTGAAGTGGCCATTCATTTGTGGGCTGGGAGACTCGTTGTCCGACAGGACGATGACATCATCGTCATCATCATCATCTGGGGTGGGTGGAAGCTTCTCGTTCTTAATTTCACTGCAGGGTAAAAATATAAATCATTATTATGATTTTTATTATTATGATTATTATTATTATTACTGGTCCAAGTGTTAGCATTATTAATACCATTATTATTATATAATTAATAATAGTACTTTTTGCTAACTGTACATTATTATTATCACATTATTATTATATCCACCAATGCCCCCACACAGTCTCATCAGAAATGCCTGTAACCACTACACAAATCCACACACAAACTAGAATAACTTAAGACGAATTCCTGGTAAGTAACACAGTCTACTCTGCAGCCACTGCCTAGCCTGGACAGTTATTATTGTTGTTTTACTGATGCAGTTATAGCATATCGTGTTTACAAAGGACCAGGGCCCTATGTAAGCCAAAGGACCAGGGCCCTATCTAAGGCAAAGGACCAGGGCCCTATATAAGCCAAAGGACCAGGGCCCTATCTAAGCCAAAGGACCAGGGCCCTATCTAAGCCAAAGGACCAGCTCCTTATCTAAGTCAATGAGGAGAAATCCATAGCCGCATGTTGGATGGTCAAACAGCCATGTAAAGTGCATCACATCAATCTGTGCTGAAACATCAGAAAAATAACATGAAAATACTTTCACCAAAAGCTCAAAGGCTTTAAAATAATTTACACTTAACCTTGGCTTGCTAACTCTACATCCTTTAAGCTCTGCAAAAATAAAGCTCTGTGAACACTGCTGCCAAATATGACTGGCCCTTTACAGCACAGGACAGGACGTCTGTTTAGGATTCTGCAATTAACATTGTTACTGATCATCTCCTGCCATTCCCCATACATGCTCATTGTGTTTGTCAGTGTCATGTTTCCTCCCTTAAAGCATTATTGAAACATTGTGTGACCTATTTAAAATAAGTAACAGGAGGAAAAAATCTAAATTTAAACATTTTTATTAACCTTAACCTTCCTCTGAGAGGCAATAAGCATTCAGGCAAAATGGCTGTCAACACGTGTTCAATGTTACGATCACAATGAAAACTGAACAATTATCAATAAGCTAATAAAGTGCTTAAGAAAGCTGAAGTGTTATAAAGACATGTGCAAAGTGTTAAATGTAAACATAGCGAAACTATCATATATGTATAGTTTTACTGCATAATATGCAGACAACATTTGTCTGACTACGATGAGATTTGTAAACTCCAAAAAAGCTCCCGTACTGGTGAGCAGACTTTTCTGTTCTTAGGGCTCATTCACACCAAACACTCTGCGTATTTAGCGCATGGCCGTTTTCTGTCCGTATTCGTTTAGAATGCATGTTAACAAATTAGACTCTTCACACCGCACGCGTGATCTGAGCGTATTCTGTCCCTATACAAACATATAGTATACTGATACGCGCTGTACACGCTCAAGTTGGTGTGAATGATCCCTTAACCACATTTTCCTCGCTCATCTTCCTTTCTTGACCATGCTGTTTCTGGAAAAAAAACACGACTACGAGACAAAGAGATGGCGCAACCAAACCGGATACTGTGACATGATTGGCTATTAGCGTGTCACTCTCCACACATTGCTAGGCTACAGAGGACGAGTGCCTTTGCTCATGCAACCAAGCTTGCTTCAGGATGATTATAAATGATTCAGGTTCTTCAGGCTCCCTTCACCTCAGCTGATCCCTTCTCTTGCAGTGCTCCAGATGGCCACCAGGGTGCAGTAGACCCAGCACAAGCAGCTTTCATGTGCCGACTGCACAGCTGTGCAGACTGCAGTGCACACCCAATCTTTCCCCGCCGTGACATACTCCCCATCTTTCCCCCAGTCCCGTCACACACACACACACACACACTCTAACTGGCCATTGGACATGTCAGTCATACAAAGTACTTTGTCTGGCAGCTGCCATATGTATGCTCTGACTGAGGTGCGACTGTCGTATTTGTCTGCAACCTGATGATACGATAGATATCACGATACAGAATCCAGGACTTTCTGCTGCGGTCCAATCAATGTACACAGCATTGCCTTCGCTGTTTAAAATGTTTTAATGTATGCAGCAAGTTCACATCAAGTTTTGTTGAGCGACACCTCTCGTCAGGACTGTAAATTGGCCTTAAATCTGTGAGGTATGGTTCTGGAACAGGACTATAAATAGGCCTTAAATCTGTGAGGTATGGTTCTGGAACAGGACTATAAATAGGCCTTAAATCTGTGAGGTATGGTTCTGGAACAGGACTATAAATAGGCCTTAAATCTGTGAGGTATGGTTCTGGAACAGGACTATAAATAGGCCTTAAAGCTGTGAGGTGTGGTTCTGGAACAGGACTGTAAATTGGCCTTAAATCTGTGAGGTATGGTTCTGGAACAGGATTGTAAATAGGCCTTAAATCTGTGAGGTATGGTTCTGGAACAGGACTGTAAATAGGCCTTAAATCTGTGAGGTATGGTTCTGAAACAGGACTATAAATAGGCCTTAAATCTGTGAGGTATGGTTCTGGAACAGGACGGTAAATTGGCCTTAAATCTGTGAGGTATGGTTCTGGAACAGGACTGTAAATAGGCCTTAAAGCTGTGAGGTATGGTTCTGGAACAGGACTATAAATAGGCCTTAAATCTGTGAGGTATGGTTCTGGAACAGGACGGTAAATTGGCCTTAAATCTGTGAGGTATGGTTCTGGAACAGGACTGTAAATAGGCCTTAAAGCTGTGAGGTATGGTTCTGGAATGATGTCCAGAGACTCCTCAGATGATTCGTGAACTGAAAGAAGGGGTTCTGCTCACAGTACAGTGATAGTTACTAAAACAGCATACTTCCATCTAAGAAATATAGCAAAAGTTCGCCCCTTCTTGACCAAGCCAGACGCTGAAAAACTTGTTCACGCATTTATTACAAGTAGACTAGACTACTGCAATGCCTTGTTTACAGGCCTCCCAAAAAAATCAATTGAAAAACTACAGCTTATTCAAAACTCGGCTGCAAGATTACTAACAAAAACAAGAAAGATGGAGCATATTACTCCTGTACTGGCTGAACTACACTGGCTACCTGTATCCTATAGAATTGACTTCAAAGTACTACTACTGGTATTTAAAGCTGTAAATGGCCTTGCCCCATGCTATATTGCTGAGGGGTATCCTCTTATACCCCTGCACGAGCCCTTAGATCCGCTGATGCCGGTCTCCTAAGGATTCCAGACGCACCATCCAAAAGGGTCGGGGAATCGGCCTTCTTATACTACGCCCCAAGGAGATGGAATGCCCTACCACAGCACATCAGAGAAGCAGAATCCATCGACATCTTCAAGCGACAACTAAAGACCTACCTATTCAACCAAGCCTACACCTAACTACTCAGACCAAAGTCCCTTCAGCCAGACTCCTCCGCCCAGACCAAAGGCCCTTCAAACAGTCACAGACTTCCCGTTACCAGCCCTGGCAGATGGGCTTCCCTGGGAGACGTGGTTCTGCCTGAGGTTTCTTCCTAGAAAAACAGGGAGTTTTACTCACTGATTCCTGAGGTTTCTTCCTGAATTCACGCAAATCAAACAAACAGGGAGTTTTTCCTCACCCCTGTTGCTCCCTGGGGACACTAACAACCGACTGCACCTAAATGAACTTTCCTCGTCTAGTGCCACTGGTCTGCAAAGACTGCCGACCTATGTTCACATAAGAGCCCACTTTAACAGGGCGTTGCATAGCTCTAGCGCCACTGGACTACAAAGATTGCTGACTAGGGCCTACAAGGACTGCCTACCTGTGTTCATGCAAGAGTCAGTCTGCTACTGTATTTATCTGCTCCGACACCACTGAACCGCAAGAAATGTTGTCTTGTAACAACCCTGCTAAACTGTAAAGCACTTTGAGTTGCATATTGCATGTATGAACTGTGCTATACAAGTTTTATTATTATTATTATTATTATTATTATTATTATTATTATTATTATTATTATTATTATTATTATTATTATAGCTGTAACATACAGGGGTTAGACAAAATAATTGGAACACTTGTTAAATTCAAAGAAAGTTTATTTAATATGGAGTTGGACCTCCTCCAGCCGAGCTCACGGCCAACAGTTCTGGTCGAAACTGGACTACACTGATGTTGATTCAACTCAGCAGTCACTTTGGCATCAGTAATCCGATGATTCCTTCCCAAAATGCGTTTTAATGCACGTTGTGTCCCTGTCAGTACATTTGGTAGACCGGCCGGAATTACGCTGGTTGCTGGATTTTTTTCCCTGCTTCTTGAATTCTGTCATAGTCCTTGATATGGTAGCTCTCGAGAAACCAAGCAGTTCAGCTGTCTTGGTGATCGAGGCTCCTGCCAAACGAGCTCCAACAATTTGCCCTTTTTCAAACTCAGTTAGGTCATGCATTTTAACTTAAATTTTTCTACAATTTCAAAAAGAATTACAAATGTACAGTCAAATAGTTAAATAAACCTATCTACAATGGATATAAACTCCCATAATGAAATTTGAATCAATATTCTTGACACAATAGGTCATTGAAATACTAAAGTGAAATTTCCACTGTTCCAATTATTTTGTCTAACCCCTGTAGGTCTGTGGTGTGGGTCTCTCACAGAACAATGTCATGCCTTGTCCACCTAACAAGACTGAGATGAATGAAGGCAGCTAGTCTGTCCAACCCACAGAAGACCGTGAACACTAACTTATGGTGTCTTACAGTGGCACACTTCACCCGGGCCCCACGGTGATGTAACATTTACAGTAAATACACTAAGTGCTGAACACATTTAGCCCAAAACTGTGCATCCACACACACACACACACACACACACACACACACACACACACACACACACACTGTGCATCCACACATACACAAACCACACACTAACTCACAAACGGAAGCAAAAAACAGACACACATAGACACATAGAACACACACACACACACACACATCATTGTCACACATGTGCTGTTTCCGGCCTCGAGCAGGAGCGTGAGCCCTGCTACCACCAGCACCCAGACAGGAAGTGCCTGAAACACTCGGGTCACACACACACATAAACCACACACACACACACACACTGTTAACTTTCACAGACACCTGGTGCTACTGAGAGTGTGTGGTGTGTGTGTGTTTAGTCTGTGTTTATACAGGGGTTAGACAAAATAATTGGAACAGTGGAAATTTCACTTTAGTATTTCAATGACCTATTGTGTCAAGAATATTGATTCAAATTTCATTATGGGAGTTTATATCCATTGTAGATAGTTTATTTAACTATTTGACTGTATATTTGTAATTCTTTTTCAAATTGTAGCAAAATTGAAGTTAAAATGCATGACCTAACTGAGTTTGAAAAAGGGCAAATTGTTGGAGCTCGTTTGGCAGGAGCCTCGATCACCAAGACAGCTGAACTGCTTGGTTTCTCGGGAGCTACCATATAAAGGACCATGACGGAATTCAAGAAGAATGGAAAAATCTCTAGCAAACGGCGTAATTCTGGCTGGAGAAATAAACTTTCTTTGAATTTAACAAGTGTTCCAATTATTTTGTCTAACCCCTGTACTGTATATGTGAGGTGGTGTATGTGTGTGTACGTGAGTGTGTGTGTATATGTGTGTGTGTGCTTGTCTTGTCCACAGTCTCACCGGCTACGCCAAACTACTTCCACCACTCCTCTCCGTCAGCAGAAAGGGCGTGTGACCATTAAGGCCTGGATATACTCGCCGTGCGCAGTGGTGCGCGCGCAAAAGTGACGTCAAAATGACGTCAGTGCACATCTGGCGCGGCGTTCTCAAGCGCATATTTGCCAATAGGCAATGGCTAGTCTGGTTTCAGCTAACTTTAGCCTAGTAACTACCAGCATAAACATGTATTTTCCATTGCTACAAATCAGCTAATATTACTGGAAACTCACAAGAAATACAAACACTGACTAAAAACTTTTAGGATTTTGTTCAGTTTTATCCACAAACCAACTTAGGTGCAAACCTGCAGTTCGTTTATTAAGCTAACTTTTTGCCTTATCCTATCATCACTCATAAGGTCTTATAAAGCTGAAAACACTGTAAATATACACACTGACTCAAAACTTTTCGGATTTATCCAGTTTAATTCCCAAATCATGAAGTAAACCTGCAATTCAGTCATGTTTCACTCCTCTGACACGCAAGGTTCCCGAACTACTGTGGCATTTGACACCTCTGACGAGGAGAGAATTGCCGTGTTTGTCGAATAAAGTATATATGGGCGTGCGGCGGTGTGACGTCACTTTTGCGCGCGCACTTCTGCATGCGGCGAGTATACACCTAGCTTTAATGAGCCTTCTCCACAGGCCTGGTTTATGCCTACTACTCGACTTGCTTTCCCATCAGCCCTGGTGCCTGGGACCGTTTTTGTGTGACCTGCTGACTGTTCTGAGGCATAGAGTTGAATAGAATACTAGAGTGGACACAGCATTGGCTGACCACACGGGAAAACGTCCGACACGGCCGCCATTTTGCGTGTGCTAGGCACTCAATGTGTAATAAGCGTAGAATGGACCCACCTCTGTCAAAAACGGCTTTTTTCTGTGAAAATATCCACTGACACACTACAATGATGATATTTAAAATGCCTGACTCTATATGTACGTAAATCGTATCAAAGAAAACGATAATTAACGATATACTATACACAATATGACCTGTCATTAGTATAAAATGACACGTACGGATCAACAATGAATATACTAGCTAATATAAAATGCCAATTTATTATACAAATCGATATTTGTGTTCCTTACTCAGCACTGCGAGGGCTAGGATTCCCGGCCGGCCGGCAGTCGCAAGATGGTGGCCACGATTGCCATGAGCAGTGCGCCTGTGTCCACTCTAGTATTGTATTCAACTCTATGGTTCTGAGGTTCCAAGCGGGTAGAGCCAGTGCTACAACTGTGACGTGATAGACTGCCGGCCACTGATCGGACAGAAATAACTATTCAGGCCCATGCAGCTAAATGTTACCTACTTTCTGTTTCTTGTTAGCCATGCTAGCTAATGTAATGTTTTGTATTTTTTATGACCTGAAAATAAGTTCATAGCTTTATTGGCATAAGTTATAATAGGCAGTTTTAGTCACAAGTTATTCCTTAAGACTGTACCACTTTAATCGAAGTTGTTAGGTGCTAGCCCGTTAGCACATATTAGCCACATTAGCACTCCCGACATAGCTAGCTCTCTAACTTAGTGTAATGTACAGGCTACGTTTATTTCCATGGCTGAAAGAGAGAACAACTGACATCAGCTTACCGCTGCTTTAGCTTACATCTTGAATACGTGGCCGTATTCTGTCCGTATTCATTTAGAATGCACGTTAGCAAATGAGACCATTCCCACCGCAAGCGTGTTCTGAGCGTATTCTGTCCCTATACAAACCTATTGCATACGCCCACGCGCTGAACACGGCTACGCGCTGAACACGGCTACGCGCTGAACAAGGCGGTGGAAATGAGCCCTTAAGCAGGTAGAGGAGAGTAGTACCTAAAGCAGGTAAAGTAGGTAGAGGAGAGTAGTACCTAAAGCAGGTAAAGTAGAGGAGAGTAGTACCTAAAGCAGGTAAAGTAAAGGAGAGTAGTACCTAAAGCAGGTAAAGTAGAGGAGAGTAGTACCTAAAGCAGGTAAAGGAGAGTAGTACCTAAAGCAGGTAAAGCAGGTAAAGGAGAGTAGTACCTAAAGCAGGTAAAGTAGGTAGAGGAGAGTAGTACCTAAAGCAGGTAAAGTAGAGGAGAGTAGTACCTAAAGCAGGTAAAATAGGTAAAGGAGAGTAGTACCTAAAGCAGGTAAAGTAGAGGAGAGTAGTACCTAAACCAGGTAAAGGAGAGTAGTACCTAAAGCAGGTAAAGTAGAGGAGAGTAGTACCTAAAGCAGGTAAAGTAGAGGAGATTAGTACCTAAAGCAGGTAAAGTAGAGGAGAGTAATACCTAAAGCAGGTAAAGTAGGTAGAGGAGAGTAGTACCTAAAGCAGGTAAAGTAGAGGAGAGTAGTACCTAAACCAGGTAAAGGAGAGTAATACCTAAAGCAGGTAAAGGAGAGGAGAGTAGTACCTAAAGCAGGTAAAGTAGGTAGAGGAGAGTAGTACCTAAAGCAGGTAAAGTAGGTAGAGGAGAGTAGTGCCTAAAGCAGGTAAAGTAGGTAGAGGACAGTAGTACCTAAAGCAGGTAAAGTAGAGGAGAGTAGTACCTAAAGCAGGTAAAGCAGGTAAAGGAGAGTAGTATCTAAAGCAGGTAAAGTAGGTAGAGGAGAGTAGTACCTAAACCAGGTAAAGGAGAGGAGAGTAGTACCTAAACCAGGTAAAGTAGAGGAGAGTAGTACCTAAAGCAGGTAAAGTACAGGGGTTAGAGAAAATAATTGGAACAGTGCAAATTTCACTTTAGTATTTCAATGACCTATTGTGTCAAGAATATTGATTCAAATTTCATTATGGGAGTTTATATCCATTGTAGATAGGTTTATTTAACTATTTGACTGTATATTTCTAATTCTTTTTGAAATTGTAGCAAAATTGAAGTTAAAATGCATGACCTAACTGAGTTTGAAAAAGGGCAAATTGTTGGAGCTCGTTTGGCAGGAGCCTCGATCACCAAGACAACTGAACTGCTTGGTTTCTCGAGAGCTACCATATCAAGGACTATGACGGAATTCAAGAAGCAGGGAAAAATTCCGGTGCCACAGCAAAATGGTACTACCGCCATGGCAACTTCTTCCCCCATTTCCAGTATTGTCAAAGCGAGGCATGCATATATATATGTTTGTGTGTGTGTGTTAGGTGTGCTACGGTTTCAGATTGTATTGGAATTCGTTCGGTTCGTTTAGCACGGTTCGGTTCATTCTGTAGATCGGATCGGATTTCGGATACGCGAGATATTAAACTTGCTTGTTTAATAGAAAGTCATTGCTTATGCATTCTGTGTAGCGTACGACGCGCAAGGGTGTTTAGGACCCGGGGGAATGGTTTCTCTTCAGTACCGCCTTCAAAGACGCAAGAGCCAATGAGAATTTTCCCAAGCTTGCCTTCAACCTATCAGCGCTCCGACACAGACGCTGGGGAAGAGACACGTGTATGCGAGACAAACTTTTGAGCGCAGAAAACATGGCAAGTGTAGGAGAAGACACGAGACCCAAGTTTGAAGAGGCACCATCGTCTCTGAAATCCGCGGTGTGGGAACATTTTGGTTTCAGCGTAGAATATGATGACCAAGGAAACAAGACGGTAAACAAGCAACGCACGGTCTGCAAACACTGCTCCGCATCGTTCTTGTATTCATCAGGCTCCACTTCAAACATGGCAGCACACTTACGCCGCAACCACCCGACTATAAATATATACAGAGCAAAACGTAAAGATACTTCCTCTTCAACCAAAATACAGACAGCTATTGCAACAGCCTTCCAACAGCAGTACACAGACAATTTAACTGATAATTTCCCAACTGTGGGGTGTACAGCCTGCCAGAAGGGGGTGCGTGAGTCATGGCGGATGTATGACCCTTCCAGTATAGTATTTTATTTACTATAGTGAACGTGTTTGAGCACAGCACTAATCGAATTATTTAATGTAACACTGTAGTAAAAACACATGTATCTGCCCTTGCTCTTTTCACTTTGCACACCCCCAGTGGTGCACACACCACAGTTTGGAAAACCCTGCTGCATCCGAACCGTATCCGAAACCGTGGCCAACAAATCGTGGACCGAACCGAACCGTGGACACACTGATCCGTTGCACCCCTAGTGTGTGTGTGTATGCAAGTGCTCCCCCAAAGACCAGAATACACATCACCATTGCAGCAGTGTCTCCACTGGCTTGTGAATTCAGTCCCAACCAGCATACACACACACACACACACACGAGCATACACACACACACACACTCTCTCTCTAATGAACACACACACACACCAGAACACACACACATGTGCTCCCCCACGAGTGCTTCTAGGATAAAATATCAGGTTACCACAGAAGGGACCATCCAGGGGACCGCAGGGTGGCTGTTTCCACAATACTGACCCTTAAACTACAGACTGCAAGCAACGACTAATAAATATCAACAAAACAAAACACCACGATGTAAACAAACACCCATAAACTGTAATTGAGTGTACAGAGAAAGCAAACTAGCAAATACATGTGCATTGCTCCTCTCGTTGCTGGTCAATGCTAGCCTGGCTATCGCGACTTGTCAATGCTCTGAGAGCATTGGTCTGGCCAAGCTGTGTTGTAAACCCATTTCTCAGAAGGCAGGGCTTAACCCGCCTCTTTCAAATGCCTCTGTTTGCTACTGGACGAAGCTTCAACCAATCACACCCCTCTGTCCTCTGGTGTATACGTAGCGAAAGAAACTGCTTGATCCAAACAAAAAGTAGTAGTAATCTGTAGTCATATAGCAATGGCGTTAAAGGATTTTTGTTGGATTTGTGAGTTGAACATGAGAGTGGCTGGTGTTGGTCATTCAATATTGATATTCGAAAAACGAATCAGTGCGATCAAAGGCGACATGACCACAACAACAGCGTCCGCGCAAAGCCCAATGGACTTGGCTACCAGCGGGGGCTAACTAATAAATTAAGCTTTTACCGAAGCCGGTCGGTAGCATTGCAAAAACGCCATTTCCCGCAACAAATGCTTCAAGGGCTGCCCTTTGCTCTATTTTCAGATAAAACTTCCCTTTGAATTCGTCCTAAACAGCAGCTACAGATGCATTGAAATCTTACGGTTGCTCCACGTTCGCCATGTAGACAGTGACTGAGATATATTTCCGGTCGCCAAACTACCGCGTCATTGCCTTTTGAAATGCTCGATTTTCATTGGCCCCCTATCTGAGGACTGAGCAGAAATGGTTTAGATAGGCAGCTTGGCCAGACTGACTTGCTCGCGACATGTAAATGCAGCTTCACAGGCAGTATGGGCACACCCAGGCTAGGTCAATGCACTAGCAGTCTGGGCTAGCCGCTAGCATGCTAACCTCTCCTTACACCCAGCATACATGGCAACTGAGACCAGCAGACAGACAGACAGACAAACAGACAGACAGACAGACGCACACGCACACACACACACAAACAGACAGCTACACACACACTTGCACATATAAAAACAAAGACACAGATAGACAGGGAGACAGAAAGACAAAGACACAGGCAGACAGACATACAGACAGACAGAAAGAAGACAGACAGGGACACAGACACAGACAGACAGACACAGATAGCGACAGACAGCCAATAAGATGGACAGAGATACGGACAGAGACACATAAAGACAGACAGACAGACAGACAGACACAGACAGACAGACAGACACAGACAGCCTTAAGCTAGGTGTATACTCGCCGCATGCAGAAGTGCGCGCGCAAACGTGACGTCACAGCGCCGCACGCCCATACATACTTCATTCGACACACACGGCAATCTTCTCCTCGTCAGAGGTGTCAAATGCCTCAGTAGTTCGGGAGCCTTGCGTGTCAGAGGAGTGAAACATGACTGAATTGCAGGTTTACATACTGATTTGGGAATTAAACTGGATAAATCCGAAAAGGTTTGAGTCAGTGTGTATATTTACAGTGTTTTCAGCTTTATACGACCTTATGAATGATGATAGGATAAGGCAAAAAGTTAGCTTAATAAACGAACTGCAGGTTTGCACCTAAGTTGGTTTGTGGATAAAACTGAACAAAATCCTAAAAGTTTTTAGTCAGTGTTTGTATTTCTTGTGAGTTTCCAGTAATATTAGCTGATTTGTAGCAATGGAAAATACATGTTTAGGCTGGGAGTTACTAGGCTAAAGTTAGCTGAAACCAGACTAGCCATTGCCTATGGTTTTCAATGGGGCTGCCGCGCGCAAGTTACAAAAAATCGGAGGTGCGCGCACGGCAAACCTGCGCTTGAGAACGCCGTGCCAGATGTGCACTGACGTCATTTTGACGTCACTTTTGCGCGCGCACCACTGCGCGCGGCGAGTATATCCAGGCCTTTATGAGGAGCCTCCAGTCTCTGCATCTCGGAGGGGTGTTGTGTTTGAGGGGTGTTGTGTTTGAGGGGTGTCGTTTGTGTTTGAGGGGTGTCGTGTTTGACAGCCAGCTGCCAGTGGGGTAAAAAGTAGCCTTTGAGCTACTGGAGGACTCCAAGGGCCTGTGCATCTGTGACACAGTGTGCACCCCATAACTATGCACCCCATAACTATGGAGGCCAGTAGCCAGCCCTTCTCACACTGCTGCCCTGTGGGAGTGACGTCATCACTGGAAAACCTGACACCCTACAAGTCGTATCTACAACATCAGTCTGCCATTCTTCAGGCACTCCAAGACCCGACCCGCCTGTGACTAGGGTCCCGACCCGCCTGTGACTAGGGTCACGACCCAGCTGTGACTAGGGTCCCGACCCGCCTGTGACTAGGGTCCCGACCCGCCTGTGACTAGGGTCCCGACCCGCCTGTGACTAGGGTCCCGACCTGCCTGTGACTAGGGTCCCGACACAGCTGTGACTAGGGTCCCGACCCGCCTGTGACTAGGGTCCTGAGCCGCCTATGACTAGGGTCCCAACCCAGCTGTGACTAGGGTCCCGACCCGCCTGTGACTAGGGTCCTGAGCCGCCTGTGACTAGGGTCCCCACCCAGCTGCGACTAGGGTCCCGACCCGCCTGTGACTAGGGTCCCGACACAGCTGTGACTAGGGTCCTGAGCCGCCTGTGACTAGGGTCCCCACCCAGCTGTGACTAGGGTCCCGACCCAGCTCTGACTAGGGTCCCGACACAGCTGTGACTAGGGTCCTGAGCCGCCTGTGACTAGGGTCCCCACCCAGCTGTGACTAGGGTCCCGACACAGCCGTGACTGGGGTCTATGTCATTAGTGTTCCTAAATGGCCCCAAATCATCTCTGCTCTGCAGACACTAGGGGTGTTGAAATGAATCATATAATCGATGCAACGTGATGCAGACATGAACGATTAATAATCGTTTCAATAGCAGATGATAATCGATTATAATGTATTTTCTTGTGTATTACTAAACTGTGCTGTTACTTTTTATTTCATAATGTTTTTTATTTGCCATGAATATTGGTGGCTGTTGAGTTTTATTAAATAAAAGAGGAAGGTAATATCTGACTGCTTGTGCTTGTTGATGAAATCAAAGCCATGTGCAGTAATATAGAAAATTGATGTGAAGAATCGCAATGCATCGTGATATCGAATCGAATCGCTAGCTTAATAATCGTAATCGTAATCGAATCGAATCGTAAGATGAGTGAAGGTTCACACCTCTAGCGGACACAGTATCCATCAGTGATGGCTTACATGTGCACCTACTACGAGGAGGCAGGTTATTCGTAACCAACATGCATAAAGATATAACACACGACACACAAACACACACACTCACTTGAATGCACACACATGCTGACACTCACGCACGCACGCACGCACACACACACACGGAATAACTGACAACATAAAAATCCCCTATGTTAGTTAGTTAGTATGTTTGTTTACTGTCCCCTTGGTGAAATTCGTTGGCTACATCAGTAGTAGTAAACACACACAAACACACACTTGTACACACACACACACACATACTTGCACACACACACGTACACACAAACACAGAGACACACACACACACGTACATACACACACACACGCACACTCACACGCACACTCACACATGCACAGATACACACTCACTTGCATGGACACACATATGCTGACACAGAAGCTCATACACACACACACACACGTACACACATGCACGCGTCGTGCACACTCTCCTAAACTCTCCTTACCTCTTGGGGCTAGTGGTCATGTCGACGGGCTGCTCTCGGGTCTGCAGCTCGACCTTGATGGTGGCCTTGACCTCTGCGCCGCCTCCCAGCAGTGCCGACGCCCGCCCCGTCACCTCCGCCCGGGCAGTGCGGGGCCGATCCTCCCGCCCGGGCACCGACTCCCCCGCCGCCGCGCCGTCCAGCCGCGCCCTCTTGCCCTCGGTCTCCGTGGTGACGGCGGAGGTGGTGGTGATGCTGGAGGCAGGGGCCGGGACAGAGGGGAGAGAGTCCCTCTCTAGCGCCCTCTTCTGGCTGCGCGTCTGTCGCACGGCGTCCTCCGACATCACGGCTGCTCCTGCTGATGATGGGAGAGGCAGACTTTATTCACCCGTGTCTCTACTCTCCTGTGTGTGTCTCTACCTGTGCTACTGTTCAACTACCTTCACTCTTAAAGGAGAACTTCGGTGTAAAATGAAAATTGGCATGTTAAAACATCATACCGAGTTGGTATGTGTACGGAGGAGCAAAATTGATTTAGCCTGTTGCATTCAGAGTTTAACTATTTTTTATAGTTTGACCCAGAAGGCTAACGATGGAAGTGGTAGGTGCCCTTACACGAAGCATGAGGACTACGCTATTTTTAAACCATTAAAACAGCTCGAAGAAACTCCACATTCCATTGGTAGTACAACAAAGGCTCTGGCATTCAAAACGAACCACTGAGAATATTGTAAATGTACACAACGTTTATTTAAAAAGCTGTTCTTACATGCAGTGTACTACCGATGGAGTGTGGAGTTTCTTCGAGCTGTTTTAATGGTTTAAAAATAGCGTAGCCGTCATGCTTCGTCTGAGGGCACCTACCACTTCCATTGTTAGCCTTCTGGGACAAATGATAAAAAATAGCTAAACTCTGAATGCAACAGCCTAAATCAATTTTGCTCCTCCGTACACATACCAACTGGGTATGATGTTTTAACATGCCAATTTTCATTTTACACCGAAGTTCTCCTTTAAGGTATTGAACCTGTGACCGCAGGATCACAGGTTTGAATCCCGGGTTGCCACTGAGGTAACCTGAGCATGGTACCGTCCCCACGCACTGCTCCCCGGGCGCTGTTGTCACGACTGCCCCCCGCTCACGTGTTTGTGGTCG
>CM050221.1:43282500-43285000 GCA_027475355.1 Coilia nasus | reverse complement strand
TACACTTTACACACTTTGATTTTATCAACAAATACAAGCAGTTACAAAGAGTAGCTCCCTCTATTATTTGACAAAACTTGAGTCTAGTAGATGACCCTACCACAGACAGGTTACCACTAGATGTGTGAACCTTCACTCATGTTACGATTCGATTACGATTACGATTATTAAGCTAGCGATTCGATTCGATATCTCGATGCATCACGATTGTTCACATAAATTTTCTATATTACTTCACAAGGCTTTGATTTTATCGACAAACACAAGGAGTCAGTTATTACCTTCCTCTTTTATTTAATAAAACTCAACAGCCGCCAATATTCATGGCAAATTAAAAACATTATGAAATAAAAAGTAGCAGCACAGTATAATTCACAAGGAAATGCATTATAATCGATTATGATCTGCAATTGAAGCGATTATTAATCGTTCATGTCTGCATCACGATGCATCGATTATATGATTCATTTCAACACCCCTAGTTACCACCATAGACAAAAACGGGTCACCAGATCCTATTTTTCATTTTCAGGTCGTGGCTGGTAAATCAACAAGAAATGTCATTATATTATAATCGATTATGGTCTGCCTCTGAATGGATTATTAATTCTTCATGTCGGCGTCTCTTCATGCATCAATTACATGATCAATTACATGATCAAATACAATCAATTACATGATCAATTACATGATCAATTACATCAGAGGTCACCAACCCGTCGATCGCGATCTAGTAGATCTTGGGCCAGTAGGAAAGCAATTGGGTTATTATACAGAAATACATTAAATACAGGGCAGTATCCGTGCGTTCATACTTGCATCCTTCTTCCGATAGGCCCACTAGATCTAGCGTTCCACACAGGGTTCTTTTTTTTCCTGCTCCGTACGTCCCTAAGCGTAGTCACCATGGTGATAGCGAGAGCATAACTGTTGCCGCACTCGACTAGTCTGAGTTCGTTGCAAGTATGACAGAAGGTCCACCGCCACCGAAAAAGCCGAAAACGTATATTTTTCACCAAGAATGGGAGGAGGAATTCTTATTTACTTTGGTGAAAGAAAAGTGTGTGTGTTTGATGTGCCATCAGCCTCAGGCGTTGTCAAAGAGGGGGAATTTGGAGCGTCACCACAACACCAACCACACGAAATTCAAGAACAGCTTCCCGCCGAAGAGCCAGATTCGAGCTAAGAAGGTCCAGGAGCTAAAAGCAGCGCTGAAGGCTCAGCAGTCCGTTTTCACCAAGCCTACTTCGAAAAACAAGGCAGCAACTGAGGCATCATTTCGTGTTAGCCACCTTTTGGTGAAACACAAGAAGCCGTTTACAGATGGCGAGTTGTATAAAGAAGCAATGGCTGTCACAGCAAAGACGGTATGCAGCAACTTCAAAAACAGCGAGGAAATCAACGCAGCTTTCGGTGCTGTACCACTTGGTCCTGCAACAGTGACACGAAGGCTTGAGTTACTGTCAGAAGACGTTAATCAACAGGTGTTGAAAGACTTGTCGCGTTGTGAATATTTTTCACTGCAGTTGGATGAATCGCTGGATTTAACGGACACAGCACAGCTAGTTGTGTTTGTCAGGATGGTCTTTGAGGATTTTACAACGAAGGAGGACATCCTCACTCTTCTCCATTTGAATGAAAGAACAAGAGGTGAGGACATTTATGATGTGTTTAAAAGCTATATCCGACAAAATTACATTCCCATTCATAAACTCGTGTCAATCACTACTGACGGGGCCCCGGCGATGTGTGGTGTGCGAGCTGGTTTCATAGCACTGTGCCGTAATGATCCAGAGTTTCCCGAGTTCAAGAATTACCACTGTGTGATTCATCAACAGGCCTTGACTGGGAAAGTTGTGGACTTTTCACATGTAATGACACTTGTGGTTAAAGTGGTCAACTCGATTCGGGCAAAAGCCCTTCAGCGTCGGTTATTCAAGGCGCTACTGGACGAGCTCGAGTCTGCGTATGGAGACCTGATTCTCCATGCTGACGTCCGATGGCTGAGTCGCGGCAAAGTGCTGCAGCGATTTGTTGATTTGCTGCCAGAGATTAAGATGTTTCTGTCGTCAAGAAATGATCTTCGCGAGGAGCTGTCCGATGACGCATGGCTGCTGGATTTGGGGTTTCTAGCAGACTTAACAGCAAAACTGAACTCGCTCAACAACGAGCTACAGGGGAAAGACAAACAGCTGCTCGACATGATAAGTTCAATGAAGGCGTTCAAGGCCAAACTCCCCGTCTGGACCGCACAGCTACAGAAGGGGATGCTGACACACTTTGCCAACCTGGAGAAGATGTCACAGACTATCAAAAACTTCGACTTTCACCCCAAGATGTACTGTGTGCACCTGGACAAACTTTCAGTGGAGTTCAGTCGACGTTTTGGTGAGTTAGACGTCATTGACGACATCGCTACATTTGTCTCCAACCCATTCATGCTTGTTGATGCAGACGAGGTAGCAGCCAAATTCCAGGCAGCATTTGCTCTCCCCTGTGG